>DWAJ01001299.1:0-23428 GCA_018238005.1 Eurema mandarina | reverse complement strand
CACTGGTCTATGAATAAGTGCAATGACTTCCCAATTATTCAATATGCTTTTTAAGTATACGATGACATGTTTGGTTAGTCGCCTTAAGGGGCTAATAGTTATGTCTAATACCGGTACTTTAGTAAATAATATTTCGTAATAGTTTGGTGGCTTACATATTAATCTTAACTATTCGATTTTATGGGAGATCTTGTTAAGTAAATTAGCATAGCAAAACTAATGAATTTGCTAGTTATTTAAATATTTTTATAGGTATTCATCTATGAAAAGTTTTAAAGAACATCGTGACACTTTTCTATTTAAAATTTATTCTATAGTAGTAGTAGCAGCGTTTTTTCTAGTGAATCTAAATTCTAAACCTCGTCATTAAATATATAATACATTTGTATTATAACCTCGGCTTTGCATGGTTATAATGAAGCTTCTTCTGCTTTTGATGTAAGAATTTTATTCATCGAGCAAGGAGTTGAAATGATGAAATTTGCGTCGACAAAAATATTTTATAGGAAAATATGAATTTTATTAGATCGTTAACCGTTCTTAAGATTTTTTATTTGAATCTAGATATATGTCATAGACCATAGTAGGTATACATGTATTTTAATAAAACATTATAAATCTTGGTAAGACAAAATACTGTTGTTGAAATTAAATACATGGCTTCCTTTAATGGATACAAAACATACAAATCAAACGTTTATTAACTTTATAAAAAGCTAAACTTTTAATTTTGGTAACAGACTCGATGGAAATTAAATTATGCTATCATAGTTATAGACCAGCACTGGATGAATATAGACTATTATTTATAATTTGAATATTATTAACTAATGTAAGAGTTTTTAAGCTACTTTAAGGTATTACTACCTGCTGCCCGCGACTCCGTCCGCGTGGACATTCATAGAAAGTTTGACAACAATACAGACAGACAGACGAGTTACTTTCGCATTTATAATATTAGTAGGGAAGTATGGATAACGTTAAAAGTAAAAACAAAATATATGTACTTCTTACTTTCATATAGTCGTGTTTTTCATTGTTTGAAAACTGTTATAATGGTTCTCGATTATTGCTAAGATCCCAAAAGTTTAAATACACCTATAGGTTATATATAGTTTTGTAAGGATGTTTATAAGTGTTCAGTAGACGAGATGTAAGATTAGGTATAATGGAGAAACTGTACCTGTTAAGGGCATTATGCTTATATATTGCATCCTAGATAACACCGTATCGTATAATTGTTATAAGTTCATAGTAATATTATAAATGCGAAAGTAACTCGGTCTTTCTGAACCGATTATAATGAAATTTGGTACACAAATGGTCTAGATTCTAGAACTTAAGAAAAAACATAGGCTACTTTTTGAACGGAAAAAAGGGTTATGAGGTTATTATATTTTCAAAGTTAATATAAACGTCCACGCGGACGGAGTCGCGGGCAACAGCTAGTAACTAATAAAACCCTTAATTTCGCCAGTTAATGCTATGCAGCAATTATATAAGTTCCATTTCCGAGAAATAAGTAATTTAAAAAATCGTAAACCAGAAAACATCACCTGTCGGAATATTAACATGTTTTAATAATGCTGTAACGTAACAATAAGGAGCCGTAAAATCGAATCAATCTGTTATTCCAAAGAGGCTCATTTTTTGCACGGAGGACGTCCAAAATTGGAGGAGCCACATGTCAGATGACGTCATCGCTCCCGCCAAACCAGTTTCGCGCCAATTCGCAGCTGTCGTCGGCAAAGTGGCTGGCTCTCCAGCAATTTACTTTTTTTTCTATTTCTTGGCCCAAGGCGTACAGCCTCCGTGATACACCGTTACCTTCTAATTGCGACAGGTTTTTAACTTAATCCTTAAAAGAAAATTCACCTTACTTACGTGCGGTTGATCAAACCGGGTTGTACAAGTATCGTAAATAAAATAAATACAATTTTAGTATTACGCAATGACGTGGGAAGATGACACACAAAATTCACACGAGATAAGATTTTTGTTGTTAAAATTCTGTTATATTGTATTAATTCGATTGTAACATAAAAAAATACAATCCTGTCTGTATTTTACATCTACGATCGAGTAATTATAAATATGTACATAGTTCTAGCTTCATATTATTTTTATTTTTATAAACTTTTTTTTTTAAAAGACGTCTAAGCAGTAACGAAAAGCCACCGTTCATGTCATCTTCCAAATTATCTCAAACTAGTAAAATTTGATAAAATTTAACAATAAAGACCTATGCGATATAATCCTATACATCCATCATCATTTCGGGTTATTAGCACAATTTTATATTAAACGTTTTAGTGAAGACTTCGTTTAATAAGCTTAGTAATTCTTATTTGCAATGTATCCAGCTATTGCTAATTGCTATACTACTTTTGTGCTTCACTTGCTGTCTCAATTACAGAGCGCAGTGATATATAATTTTTTCCAATTTTCTACTAGCGTTGATCAGCTTAGAGACATGTAATTATGGATAATTACGGGCAGAATATTCCACTTTCATTATAATGAAAGTAAACGGGCTTAACGAGTTTCACGCGTAGGGCGACTCGTCTCTGTCAGTTTTCCCAAGCTAGTTAAAGTTTTATTTATATGTGAATAGATAAAACGCACTATGTTGTTTGCTTATGTAATTTGATAGAAAGTAAGCGTCCTAATCGAATATAGCTATATAGGTAACTAGCTGTTGCTCGCGACTTCGTCCCCGTCGGATCTATTTCTATTATTATGTTATAGTGAGCCAATCTTAGAAGATAGACATATAATGTCGCGAACTTTTTTTTAGATCATTTGAAGAGAATTAATTTTTAAGAATATTTCCTTTTTTTTCCTTCGGAGACATCTTTATTCAATACCGAGTAACAATCGTTATGGAATCATAAATATAAATTGCTTTCTACCGTTGACGTCCAATAAAATATGGTCTAAGAGAAATAAGATAATGTATAAAGTAGAAACTGTAACGCATCCAATGCTATATGGATTGGTTCGGTTGATTAATTACGCATTTCGCGTCCGCACTGCGCGCGCTTTCTAGCTTGTTGACACTTCTACGGATCTAGAATAGCAACACAGATATAATAATAATGTCAAGATTCATTATTAACGTCATTTTTCTATATTATCTATATTATATTATGAGTTTTACGCATTGTTTCCTTTTTCGTAACAATGCCGTAAAAAGCTATCAGTAAATCTAGATTATGAATGCCTTTAACATAAATGCATTTAGTAGTTTTTACGTAAAACATAACAAACGATAGACTTTGTTATTTTTTACGAATAGTATTAAAGACTAAAGATACTTATATTCTCATAAAGTTTCGCAAATTTGTATACATATTTTTAAAACTATCAATCCTTAAAAAGAGTTATTAAACATTAAATTTACGAAAACAAAAATTTTCTTATACCTACATACATGTCTCTTCACAAAAAGTTTGCTCTAAAAAGTTTGTTTGTAAATAAAGCATAAAAAGTTATATACTAAAACGGAAACGACTAAGTTGACGTTTTACACGCAACCCAAAACGAGGTTACATTAATAGTCGTTTAGACACGAGCCTTATTCCGCAAACGCAAGCTTTTACGACACTACCGGTGAACAGTCAAAAAGATTTACTTTGATACTTACTGCTTATGCAGCTTATTAGATAGTGGTGGAAATATAGAATATTTATATTTTCACTTATAATATTGACAAATCTTGAAAAGATGTATTAATATAAAATAATTTTCGTCAATTCTTAATTATTTAGAGTTTACACTGCTCTCTCAAAAGCTACTAAATGGAGTTTGATGAACTACGTGCATGCGAGTAGAGAGAGTATAATCTATGGAATTTCATTTAAAATAAACCTATCCCTACGGGAATCGGTAACGGAAACTAATGGCTAAATCGGCTAGACTTTAATAATAGATAAGTATTTATTTTTAGCATGATTTATGATATGAGTAATTTTTCCAAAATCTTACAATATAATGCATTTTGGAATAAAAGAGAGTATAATATGAAGACAAAGACATCATAAGTAGACGGAACAAGATAAATAAAAATGTATGTCTGGTCCCCTTGGTCAGCCAGCTTGTTATTTTAAGTACATAACAATGCCGACATCGCTTTGATGCATCTGCATATATGAGACAACACAAAACATGTTTCATTACATAAGAGGCTTAGATATATCTAACACATTTATCACAGCGGACGAAAGTTATTTTGAGAGATACATTTTGCATAATTCGCGCGCTTTTACTTTCATGTGAACCGGTCAATATGTGTCCATTTTAAATGTTTAAGATCAAATGCATATATTCATAATTAGGTTGAAGACCACGTAACAACAATAAATCGCCTTGTTAGTACCTTAATTGTAGTTGAACTATGAATTATTATCTTCAGAATAAGTAAAAAAGGTTAATAATATTATGCTTTATCAGACGAGAAATCATTTCTTAACGCAACTATTAATATCGCTATGTACATTATAGTGATAATTTAAATTTTGTAAAATGTTTATAAAACAATCAGAGCCAGTTTTAGAATAAATTCAAAGCCCACAAAAGCAAACGAGATTTTTGTTGAAGCGACATCTATCGAATGGTATTGTAGACAAACCGGTGAGCCCTCAACTACAACGGAACGCATGCGGCCCAGCGTTCGGAACCAATTGCGGCGGGCGGCCGCGAGTCGCCGCCATTTTGTATTTATGTCAGATCGCTTGACAATTGTCATGTCAACTCAACGTGGTTTTTAGTGGATTATTGTGCCTTCATTTTAAATGTTTTAATAATAATGGCTATGTTAGCCGAGCCTCGTCGAAAACAAAAAGTGATAAATCTACGTGCTAAGAACAACGCGTGGAGCAATGACGCAAATAAATTTGGTCAACGTATGTTGGAGAAAATGGGCTGGAGTGCTGGAAAGGGGTTAGGTGCTAAGGAGAACGGTATTGTGGAACATGTAGTAGCTAGATACAAGAATGATGACAAAGGACTCGGTTATGAGGACAGGAACGATCAATGGACTAAACATGAAGACGATTTTAATGCTTTATTAGCGAATTTATCTAATGGTATGTAACCTTATACTTGATAATTATTTCTTAGTAAATATTTTGGTTAGAACAATTCTTTCACCTCATGCATAGAAGTATCTTTAAAATATTCTTTGCAAATAGTTGTCCTTATATTAAAAAAATAATACAATTCGAATATGGGATTTATTTTAAAGAAGTCAAGTATATTAAATGAATTTTTAAAATGTATTCATTTAATAAGTAATATGGTATAAAATACACCATATTTTTATATCTTAAAGGTTGTCCCCAAAATTTCTTGTATCAATTTTTATTTCTTGTTTTAGAAAAAGATGCTAATGCGGAAACATTGCATAGTGGGGTATCACTCGAAGTGAAATCTAAGAAAAGTAAAGCTAGAATCCATTACCACAAATTCACAAGAGGTAAAGATATATCTCGATATAGCGAAAAAGACTTAGCAAATATATTTGGTAAAAAAAGTTTTAAGAATGAAGATGTAGAAGAGACCACACAAGACAATTTAAAAGCGACAGAGCAAGTTTTCACTGAAAAGGGTAGCATGGAGGATTATTTTAAAACTAAAATGGCGGCTTTAAAATCAAAAAATAAAATAAATGTCTCTATAAATGAAAATAGTAATGAAAACTGTGAATTTGCATTCAGAGGATTCTCTGGTGTGACTAATGAAGAAAATAGCAATGATAAAGGTGATATGAGTGTAGACAGTAAACCAAAAAAATCCCTCTATAGTATGTTCATTCAGGGGAACCAAAACGAAGACAGTCAAGAGCCCAAGGCAGGAAAAAAGTCTAAAAAGAAAAAGTCTAAGAGTAAAGATGTGTCCGACAACGAAAATAATGAACAAGATTTTGCTTTCCAAGGATTTTCTTTAGTTCACAATGAATTACAGGACACTACACCAACTAATGAAACATCAGATAGTTTAAATAAAATGCCATCAGAAGAATCAAAAGAAATAGTTGAGAATAAAGAGCTGGGTATATCTAGAAAGAACAAAAAGAAGAAGAAAAATAAGTCCGATGACCAAAATATTCAAGAGTTATCAAATGATAACTTTACTGATACTAATTCTGAAACTAAGAAATCC
The DNA here is from genome assembly GCA_018238005.1 of Eurema mandarina. NCBI lineage: Eukaryota > Metazoa > Arthropoda > Insecta > Lepidoptera > Pieridae > Eurema > Eurema mandarina. The sequence goes on along the minus strand of DWAJ01001299.1, from coordinate 17,266 downwards.
AAAAAGAACAAAAATAAACAGAAAACCAACAATGATGTGATTGAATCAGTAGAACAAGCAGATACCTGTGTTGAAAATCAAGAAGATATTGTGGAAGATTATGTCCCTAAAAAGAAGAAGAAAAGAAAAAATAGGGAGTTATGAATATATAATATTAAATACTTATGTTTACAAACAATATGTTTTTACATTACACATGCCTTCTTTAACAATACCAAATTTAAAGCTATTTTAATTTGTAATCTGAATTATTTGCATTTCTCAATTTAACGTAAAAATACTATACATATTATAATATACATTACACCATAATCGACTAATAATCAATAAACATTTTGAATAAGGTATTTTTATAATAAAATAAAAACCAAAATATCTAAGAATGCTTGCGTAGATTGAAACGTGCATTCACATGACGTCATCGCCAGGCAGCGCTAACGCCCACTTGTGTCGACCTTCACAGTCAGGCGGCGGCAGCCATTTTATAAAGCTCTCGTTTGATGATAAAATTCGTAGTTTTAAGTGTGTATATTATTCTTTGGTAGTGGGAATTTTTATTTTCCAATTTACATGTTTAGTTTAAATAATTCTTCGTAAATGTACAAAATGTCAAAGTCATAATTGATTTGTCAGAACTTAGATGTCAATTGTCAGCAAATAACACGTGCAAATGTGAATGGTTTGTTTGTTGTTGTTTTATTTAAGAATAACGTTAGTTTAATAATTAAATGAAAATATATTCTAACGTTTAAACGATAATGGTAATTCACAAAGTAAGTGATATGCCCTTGGAAGCTCCGGTTATGTACAAATCGGATATGGCAAGTGAAAATAACCAAGTTCTTCAAGAAAGCGAAGAAAACTTAAACAAGCCTATTAAATCTCGAAAAAGACACAAATCGAAACTGAATACATCAGAAAGAACATGTTCTACAGAAATAGAACCAGATGATTTGGAAGAATTGAAATCTGTGTATAAAAAGTGTAAGGAAGTTATTAAGAAAATAGAGACTAAGTATGGTCATTTAATTAACTTGGATAATGATGATACATCAACAGAACGGACTAAGTGTATGTGTACATTTAACAAAAAAATCGTATTTGATGACAATGGTGACCAAAGTACTCAAGAAGTAATACCTGACCTACATATTTGTCCGAAAAGACAGAAATATGATTGCTCTACATCAACAAATCTAATTCAACCGAACATTCTAGTAGAAGAAGAAAGTTTCAATAGCTTGCCTGATGACATAAAAGAGCTTTGTGAAATATTAAAAGACCCTGACATAGATATTGTTTATAGAAATAGGGTGATAGAAAAAATTAAACAGATGAGAAATGATAATATAAATACTATGAGGTTTGATAGAAAATTATTGTTAGAAAAACTAAAGTTAGAACCGGATGAAATTATGGAATTTAAAGGATCCAATTTGTTATCATTACCGGGATATCCAGTTAACCCACAATAGTATATAATTTATATATATAAGATAAAATAAAAGTGTATATAAACACTACCAATAGTGCCGAGTGACATTTTAACATATACATAATATGTTATACAATTGTTTAAAAATAAATGATTTTATCTTGAACTGCATTTTATATTTCATTGATGAATCTTTAATGATAAATACACAGCTTATAAGATGAAGTCGCTAATTTCTAGCAAAGAAAAGATAACCTTTGGTTATCAACCAATAAATTTAAAAATAAGACCATTGTCATTATTTTTAGTTTTGTAAATAAATGTGTTGTTTAAGTTGAGTATAGATTCCCATATAACAATATCAGCTATTTTATGAAATTTTACTTTGAAGTATTATTAATTATATAAGTAGTAAGTAGTAAGCCTTTAAATTAATTATATTTACTAGTTTGTATATGTTGTACCAATCATAAAGAAAAATTTGTATATTTGAAACCTGTTTTAAGTATGCCTATTCAATTAGATACCATACAAGCATACATTTTAACACTATAATATAGAATGTCCATTGTCTTTCTAGCGACAATATTAACTTGGAAATATGAACATAAGTTTTATTGGAATATGAACTTTATATCATTGTAATAAGATTGATATTGAATTGTAGTGAATGTGTTTCTGGCACGGTTTTTGTTGGCGCGTAAGCGGAATAATGATGTCTCTGCATTCCACGATTTGCGCTCACGGCATTGTAATGTAAACGTCAGATATAGGTAACCGGGGAAAATATAGAAAAACCATTTATTAATTACCCTAACCTTATTTATTGTTTTTTTTTTCATATAAAAGTATGAAACTTTTTATTTTTTGACCTAAATAAGCTATAAACACTACCTGCGACAATCATAATATTATCTTTGACCTACGAAGTCTGATTTTCCCGTTAATTTGAATTTAAACACGAAATACGAATTGATACATCATAATATGCCGCATTCACATATCAACTTACTTATACATATTTCGGATAACTATTTTTGTAGTAGGTAATATTTTAAGTACGTTATTCCTGGTAATTATAAAGCTCAGACCTAATCCAACAATGTGCAACAAACATTATACATATTACGTATAGGTACTGGACGAACGTAAAACAATTTTGTAACGTTTCGCTGGATAACATCTATAGGCTAACTAAGTATTAAGTAACGAGATACACTATCACATTATGTTTCACAAAGCCTCGGCATTCCTCACACAGTATTGTATGACATTCGCTAAAACAAATAAACTTTTGTGTCGGAGTACCGTAGCGCTACCGTACTTTACTCACGTTGAAATTTACACCTATGGTACTTTGAACTCTCATACAGGTATACAGCATACTTTAAACTTAGGCTGTAATCTCATATGTCGCGAGACCGCGTCACAGGTAGACGCGTACTACCTTATACTATAAACATTACCGAATAGCGTACAATCTATTTGTAATTGTTTATCAATAAGTGTCCAGTGATTTAGTTTAGTGAAATGAAACTAGATAATTATGGATTTTTTGAAAAAATACAGGTTGGTAATTTTTTTTGCTGACCCTAGTTTTATGTTCGGAATAAATGAATATTTACGTTAATGTTTTTAGTCCGTATACGTTGTATGTTACGTGTTGTTATACCCTTTAAATATTAAATATTTAGAAAACAGACTTTAAATAGACTTTAAATATTTATTTATATTTCCTCATAATAATTTAAGGAATATTTAAGAGAGATAACTCTTTTAAAATTTAATTTTTTGATACATACGTTACGTAGTACTCTACAAATACATTATTTCTATTCTTACGTGTAATTTTCACTTATGAAAAAGTGAGTGTTGCATGTTAAAAATTTAACTGTTTGTAGGCAGGTATTCAAATGAATAGGTACTTTAAAGTTACATTATATGTTTTATATAATTAAATACCTTTTTAAGGTATACGACATTCTTACGTGTTGCCCAAGGTCATAAAAATATAAAGTTTACTCAGTGTCAGCTTATATTATTTATTTATTTATTATATTTTAAAAGTCCGTAGTATAATATAAATCTCCTAAAAATCTTTATGGAATTTAAGTGAGGGTTTTCCCTCAATTTCGAAGTACCGAAAAATTTAATCTAAGCACTAGGGACAAACGTACAAACAAGCCACCAAACGGTTTGTACTTTGTAGCCATGGTGGCAATAACAGGGACTGGTAGTTTCGGAATTTTGTCGATTTTTAGTAAATATAGAGGCTATTTTATAAAAGAAATCTCGTCTATCCTCGCCTAGTTAACACTAACTAATATTCAGAGCTTGTTAATCGAATCTTCCTACAATACTAATGATTTTGTAACTCCTCAATTTGAATACCAAAATATTGCCTACATGTGGTTCTAAACGCATTCGAGCGTAGGTGCACACCTACGTAGGCTTAGCTTAGTGTGCCATATTTGTCAATAACATATTATAATGCACCTTCTAACTATATTATATAATATTTATACTTATCACGTAGGAAGACTGTTGGTATTTTATGTTTTTAAGCGATGTTTTGAAATTAAAATACCATTTGTAATTTACATATAAATAACTAATGGTAAATATTCATACAAGTGTTAACTATAGATCGTTAGGAAAAGAAAAACAGCCTTGGCAATTCGAACATAGTTATTATAAGAATTTATGAGAAATGTTTTAAGGTTTCGTAATTTATGTTAGTTCAAATATATCGCTAGCAAGTAGGAAATCTTAATTACAGTACCTAACTCACGACTTAAAAACTGCATACTTTAAAAAATCAAAATGAAACTTATATTTTTGGACGATTAGGGTCAGTTTCATAAGTGTATATTTTTTTTCTTCTGAAACACGCTCCTATAGTTACTGCTTCACGATTCTTAACTTTACGTATCTTGAAGCATTTGAGTGTTTGAATTCGATGTAAGAAATTATATTACTGTTTAAGTGAATTATCATAATATTTCTAAGGTTATTAAAACCCGTACATATTTAGCATTGGTCATAAATTAGGTAGAGCATCTGGACTATTCACAATCTACTTATTGTCTTACAATAAGTTCTTAATACGTCACCGAGGTTCTTCACTGGCTTCTTAACATTCCTACATATGTTTCCACAAGGATATCTGTCTTGTACGAGTACATATCGTTCATACATTGTCATATAGGCACATAAATATTTAAAGTACGAACCTTTAAATATTATTTAACGAGTACAGTTAAGGCACTTATAGGTATTGCCTAATAATTAGATTATTAATATTCTCCAACTAAAAACAAAATCTTCGCAAACTATAATAATAATAAACTTTTTATATCTACCTATCTATATTGAAGTTTTAAAGACGTAAAGTTCATGATGTTCTAGGGTGGTTCAGATCTAATGAACGGATTTTAAACGACAAATACTGCAAGACAATAATAATGTTATACACTAGTACAACTTTATTTCGAAGCATCTTGAAGCTTCATCCCTTCCAATGTCCAACTAAAAAAGACCTTATGAAATAAGTAAATAGCACTAGTCGCCATCAAATGCAATGATTCAAATGCGTTGCAATATGCATTTAGGTGTGTCAGATTATTCCTGACCGTGAGAAATCGCCTCAAAGGCCAGGTATTCTATACTATTCTATATACGAGCTAACGTGAAAGTTTCAAGGTGTGAAGTGATTCGTGTCTGTACTAGATATAGTAAATATTTTAATTTGCAGTGACTCTGTTTTAGATAAATGTTTCATGAAAATAATTTTACGTGTTTAATTTAATACCTATCTACAAAGTAATGGCAACGTTTTCAACAATACACATATAACAAAACATACTAAATTTATTAATTTATTATACTGTAATATCTATATAATTAATAACGGTAAAAAAAATGTCGTTTATTCAGTAACCGTTAAAAATTGGTTTAATTAAATCGATAGCCACACAGATTTTGAATTTTCGTCGTGTGTTACAATGGTTTACGAAATAATCAATACTACTACCAAACATTTTTTTATCACACCTGTATTAAAACGTATATCAAAAAATATTGTCACATTAGTAAAAAGTAAAAACCAAGCATTCGATAACAAAAACCAAGTTTTCAATTTTACGGTACTAGCACTGACTTCCATATAAATTAGATCGACTATTTAGTTATATTGCAAAGGACAAACATTCATTGTTATTTTAATTGATAAAGGTTTGTACTATAAACATTGCAGTTTTACGGTATCAATAAAGTGCATTTAACATCGGTATAGCGGTCGGACATTCGATAAAAAGGGTTTCATGTCGATTTGTTGATTTTCAAACACGAAATAATTTATGTATAATTGAAAGAAATACGTTTATCTTAACAAAATAAAAAAACAAGTATTTCTATTTGTCGGTCAGGTAACTTTTTATTATTTTATTTTATAAGTATTTACTTATGTATAAGTATTCTCTAAGTATTTACCTATAGAATAAATAGTTATATTCATATAAACGAAATTTTACTCAGAAAATTCTTTAAGTGAATTATGGCGTCTTAACTCGAAGTGGTCATGCTGTGTCCGTCTTTCAGTTATGTAACGAAATCGTGTTCACGAACTTTATCCGAAATAGTTTTGTTGCAATGTTCAGTCACGTTAGACAATGTTTCCGGTACAGTTGACCACAAAACTTGATGAACACTTTTCAAATCTACCAAACATCTTAACACTTAAGATTATATTGCTTAGGTATAATGGCGATACTTGTTTTTTTTCAATTGAGAATGACCATTTTGTTATCTTGTCATGGCTTTGTAAAGATATGGGTAAGATTTGTAAATTAATCTTTGCAGTCGCCTGTACATCGTGTAAGCATAACAGATTATGTATGTCATTCAACACAATGTTTGTTTGATATCAGTTCGATGAAACCCCGTAATATTGGTAGCTATAGACTTTTAGATACGTGTGTATGACGTGAACCTTTGTTCCCTTACCTAAAACAAGTCATTTCCAGCAATTATAAAAGTATCTAAAAAGATTATCAGTATTTTGTTAATAGTGTATATTTTTTCGATATTTTGGTAGTTATTCGGGATAGGCGTCTACATATAATCTAATAGAACAAAAAATCATCCCTAACTCTGTGTGTTTTCTAAATTCTATATTATTTTTTAAGTATAGCTTTTTAAACGTCAAACAGAAAGAATTTCGCCGATGAGTTTATACCACTTAAACTATGATATAAAGTTCCAACAGTGTATTAAACTTGAGAAAGGATACCGTATAACCAAAGCTGCATAAACTAGCTTATTTAACGAGCACAGTAAGGCCTTTAAGTTTATTATGAAGACAGGATGTCTTGGTACATCGCCGTAACTGAGTTTGGCCTATATGTGTAGGGCTCATATTTCATGCACCGTCATTATCTAGAAAGCTTGGCTTGCTTAGTTTGTTAGTAAGTTGATACATATTCATTTACAATACTGTATTATGGAGAGTGTTCTGAGGAGTTGCATGAGCTGATTCCTGCTGCGCAATTTCACCCTCGTACCACTCGTTATAAAATGAAAACCATCCTCATCATCTAGATACTTGGCGATCTAGTAAGGCACGTTTTTCTCGGAACTTTCTACTGTATACCGTTGCCATATGGAATGCTTTCCATCAGGGGTCTTCCCAGTTAATTACCACATTCAAACTTTTAAGAAAAGAACTTAAACCTTCCTTAAGTCAAGGCCGGTGTGACCCTTATGCTTCGAATGCTTTTGCGCTGAGGTGGCTACGGACAAATACAAGATATGAAAATAAATAGTCATTGAAAAAAAACGTACTTACAAAGGAGTTCTATTATTGAATTAGTGTTGTCGAGGTAATTAAACTTAACCTTAGGTGACTGCCTCATAAATTATACTTGCAACGAGTAGTTGTAATGCAGTGTTCGTGACTTAATTATTTTAAAGATAAAATCTTATGAAATTTATTCAGATCCTTAAAAACTTCCAAGTATAAGTTTCTTTTCTGATATCATATATGCGAATATTGTAACTCTTTGACGTAAAAACTTTTCAATGGAATTGTCTAAAGGTAGATCCCGCAACCCGGATTGTGTTATTAAACTGATACGATTTTTTAGGCACAGAATTGAAGTTGCCATATATTTTACTACTGAGCAATTCCTCTCAATTCCTGTGCTAAATTTCTCACTCTCATTACAGACGGCTGAAAGAAACTCCGGGTGGGAAACCCACAGGGTGCGGCTGAACAGAGTACCCAGCTATGGGTTCGGTATCGCGGTGTCGGGGGGTCGGGACAACCCCCACTTCGCGAGCGGCGACCCCTCCATCGCCGTGTCTGATGTGTTGCGAGGGGGGCCAGCAGAAGACAAACTACAGTAAGTTTTGTTTTGAATTCAATTTATCAGTTGAGAGTTCTACAAGATATATAACGTAAACAAGGTTTTGGGTCTGTTAGGATTTCGGGTAGTCCTTCAAGAAGATTTTACTCCTTTTCATTATTGCATCTGTAGGTAGTCCTACACAATATACATTTACAAAGTACCTAATGGTGATTAGAACTACATCAAATTCACGAAAATCGAGATCATTGTTTGACCTTGACATTAGAGTGATTTCAACTTGTTAACCAAAATTTTAATTATTAACCAGGTTTGGCTAAATAAGGAACCTATTTCATCAGTTAGATTTCAGATAAAAGTTTTAGCAATAGTTTGCAAGACTCATGACGAAGTTACGTCATTTTTTTAAATATATCTTGTTAATTATTTAATTATGTATATTTTTATTTTAGCTTTTTAATTAATGAACACATCATACTTTAAAACCGGTTCTTATGCTGTGTTCAATTTTCATTAAAATAAATAACACTTCCAAGAACATATTTTCTCTTACTTCAACTTCAAATTCCAGAGTGAACGACAGAATAGTATCAGTAAACGGGGTACCGTTAGAGAACGTGGAATACGCAAGGGCAGTACAGGTACTGCGAGAGTCAGGAGCTACCGTCTCGTTGGTGGTGAGACGAAGGGCACCGGCACCGCCGCCCACTGCACCTACCACCATTAAACTAGCCCTCACTAGGAATGGGAAGAAGGAAGGTTAGTATGTAGTTTAGTTATAGGAAGAGTAGTAAGTAATGGGTCAGATTTTATCTTCTAGAGAGTATTTGGTATACTAGTTTTACTAGGAGTTGAAATTGGATTGTTATATCATACTCTTATGCAACTTATCATTATATAATCTACAAGGGTATCCAAGGTTTCATTTTGCAGTAGTGAGATAGACGTAACCTACTGTTTTTGTTTTTGAGGATTTCAAATTTTCATACATTTAGTTAAAATACGCCGTATTGTCCGTATCCTAGGCTAATTTTCTAAACTTAACCATTACAGACTTCGGGCTGGTACTGGGATGCAAAATATACGTCAAAGAATTGACAATGCGGGCCCGGGAACAATTGAACCAAGCCGGTCAAGGGCTCTGTGAAGGAGACGTGATATCTCGGATAAATAACACGCCAGTGACTGACGCTATGACCCTAAAGGAAGCCAAGAAGCTGATTGATTCGTGCAAGGATCGCCTCAACTTGGTCGTTACGAGGGAGCTGATTAGAGAAGAGACCGTTAGCAATGGAAACTACCAGAACAATTATAGTAGCTTAGGTAAGATTTGTTTGCTCTTTGTATGGGTACGTTACTATTGCTATATCTAGCTGTAAAGCTCAGGGTTTTTATCGACCGACTAGTTTCCAGATTAAAAGGGATAGATTGCTTAGACCTTGCTTTATAGTGTTTGAATGTATGTGAAATGTGTTTACCTAACTTGACGAAAAACGATAAATTTAATTATCGTATAGATAAAAATGTAATCAAAAAACGCATACGAAAGTTTCAAATTTATTAACTATAATAAACGTATAATAAAGTTAAATAACCATTCCTTACAGAAGCAACACCAATAAACTCCTACCCAAATAACAGTGGGGAGTCGTTATCTTCCCCCTACTCGAGCAGTGGTCAGAACTTGTACGTAGCTGCCCCGGTCCGAGGGTCAGAGACCAACAGACGTGGTCCCATGTCTTTGGAAGGACATGACCAACCACCCAGACCACCTCCTCCTAGGAATGATGGTAATAATAGTCCTCATAGTCTTAAGTATTGAAGATGTGCTTGCCTGGGAGGTATCGCTTCATAGCGATAAGGCTGCCAATTGTTAAATCAAGTCATTATATTGTGTCTTGTATTTTAATAACCCAAAATTGAATAAATTCATACTAAATAAAATGTGTGCCATTTTGCAATATCATTAACAATGCAACCAAATTTTTTACAGATTACTACAGCAGCCGAAGACAGCTGTATGAAGAAGACGGAATGACTAATCAGAGGAATAAGCCACCGTAAGTTATTCGTCTTAACTCTAAATCATCAAATTTTATCGTTGTTTTAAATTTAGTATTAAACTATTTTTTACATATAAATCTAACGAACGAGCAAATATGCGTTAAAAAAACCTTCCCTAAAAGTTGGCATTCAAAGTGTAAAATATCTCAATTTAATTAAATTCCGTTGTTGTATTTGATTTCACTTCCGTGTTGCCACAATTTTGCCAATACCAACTTTTCTTTAGAAAACTCTCACCACGTTATATGAGTATGGAAAATTATGGTGGTGAATATCATATAATGCCCTGTACCCAGGAGCGAGCCGCGGCTAATAAGCTTCCAGAAGGAGGGGTCGGTGGGGCTGCGCCTGTGCGGCGGCAACCGCTCCGGCGTGTTCGTGTCCGGCGTGCAGCCCGCCAGCCCCGCCGCGCTGCAGGGGCTCGCGCCCGCCGACAAGATCCTCAAGGTACCCGCTCACCGCCGTAACACCTCACTCTACATCTCGACATGTTACTACCCCAAAATGTCAACATCTTAAAATCTAACTAAACTAACTACTTCACATGTCAACATTCTAACATCTCAACATGTCTATACGTTGTTAATACCTACCTCAACATTTTAACATCTCACCACCTAACGACTTCACTACCTTACCACCTCAACACCTCACCGCCTCACCACCTAAAAAACATTGAATAACCTTGTTAATTATACTTGAAAATACATTAATAAATGAAAAAACACACCACACACACACATCGCCATACCACGCCCAATCAAGATCTTTTTATTGACTCATCTCTAAAACTATTTAGTCTACAAGCTATCCTAATACTTTCCAGCTTCCGTCCGTCTGTTAACAAATTGGCCATTAACTATTAGTGAAAATAAGAGTTTTGTTGCGACGCTATCAACATACTTGTTACGATGAGTTACCAATAATCAGAGGATACAATATAAATACAAGCATGTATCACAAATTTGTCTCAAGATGTACCCAAAAATATTCCATTCACCATAGAAATGTTTCCTTACAGGTTAACGACATGGAAATGAAAGGTGTAACAAGAGAAGAAGCAGTTCTCTTCCTCCTGAGTCTGCAAGAACGGATCGACCTGATCGTGCAACACTCTCCCGAAGAATACAACGCAGTGGCTAGCGGCCAAATGCGTACGTATTCTTATTAATAATAATCAATCCTTACTTATGTCTCTTTAAATTAAAATCATTATAAAAACATTCAATATTTAATAATACCTCCATTTATACTCGTATATCTAGAAGGCGTTTAGAGTAAAGATGTTTTTTTTCTAATTTTGGATCATTTCGCTTAGTTAGTTTTTTTTACCAATAAAATATGTAAGTAATACTTCATTTATTTTACAATCTATCCCATTGACTAATTAGTAAATTACATTTAACCTAAATTACTACATAAAAATAAATCTAAGAAAGTGTCCAGTAACACTTATTCGCTTAGTAAGTATTAAAGATATCAAATCAATAAACAAACATCACAATCAATCAATGACAAAACGTTTATCAAATCTTTGAAGTTTTGCAACAATTAATTGGTATAACGTGTCCAGCGGGCGACTCGTTCCACATAAAGACGCACTTCCACTACACGGAGCCGACGGGCGGCGAGATGTCGTTCCGCAGCGGGGACGTGTTCCACGTCGTCGACACGCTGCACAACGGCACCGTGGGCGCCTGGCAGGTCTACCGCATAGGTCAGACACCATTATAGTCTTATAGCTTATGATACCATGGACTTTGGGTTAGGTTGGACTACTACATGCACCGTGGGCGCCTGGCAGGTCTACCGGATAGGTGAGGAACTAAAGTCAAACTCAAACTCAAACATATACAACGATACTGTGAGCGCTTGGCAGCTCTACAGGTGAGAAACACTTATACCCTATGAGGCCTGTGGAGTTTGGGTTAGGTTGGACTTCTACCGACCAAAATCAAACTGTGTTCTGTTTTACGGCAGTGGGTAGGAGTCCTGGGTACCTTAAAAGACTCTTTCGCGAAGGATAAGTGACTTTTTTGTAGTGGGAATATCCACATAGTATACCTATATGTCTTGAACTGAGTCCTAAATATCCTGCCAATTATGCTTAATAAAAAATTATCAGAAGAAGCTTTTCCATTTATAACCAAAGGCTTAGATTAGGTTAAGTTTTTCCGGAAAGACTTACCCTACGTACATGTGAATTTAACTTCAAAAACAATCAAAGCTGATCGCGTATTCCTACAACAAAATGTACACAAATACATTACCTAAGAGATTACTTATTCAAATAGAATTAATTCAACCTTTCTTTATAAAACCATGAATGAGAAGAAAAGCCATGCAGCAAATAATTTCAAAATTCCAACTTCAACAGGTCGTAATAACCAGGAGGTCCAAAAAGGCACGATACCAAATAAGGCGCGCGCGGAGGAGCTAGCCACCGCGCAGTTCAACGCCACCAAGAAGGAGATGTCTGGAAACGATGGGAAGCACAACTTCTTCAGGAGAAGAAGATCTACGCATCGGAGGAGTAAGAGTTTGGGGAAGGTAAGACTATACTTAGTATTGTAAAGATGTAGAAGCTAGTTAGTGATGCTATTGTTTCCCGTCAAAAAGCAGAAATATCCTGGGGTCTGGGTGTTGTTATGTATTGTATGTATGTATTTACAAAAGAAAAATATGTATACGTAATTTATTCCGTTATCTAGTTGCCATAACACAAGCTTCGGCTTAGCTTGGAACTAGATGGCGCTGTGTATAAATGTCCTGAAAATATTTATTTATTATTTATTTATCCATTAACTCCAGGAACATTGGGACGAGGTAGTCCTCTCGGACAGCATCAGCAAGTTCCCGGCGTACGAGCGCGTGGTGCTGACGCAGCCGGGGTTCGTGCGGCCGGTCATTTTGCTTGGAGCCGCTGCTGACGTGGCCCGGGAGCGACTGCTCAACGAGTTCCCGGATAAATTCGCTTCTCCTAGTAAGTAATTTAAAAAAAAGCTTAAAAATATGAAAATCTATTTATTTATAAAAAAACTCTGATATATTTTGGCATGGGTATTTTACATTAAAAATATGATAATAAGAAAATGATCTGTCATTTTATACCGCTTACCATCAGATTTTAAATTATATAAAAAAATACTCACCAATTTTGTTAATATAATAAAAAAAAAATTTACAATAGTGAATGACCATATTAAGACTGACCACTGCTAAAACTTAATTGTAACTAACGCTTTAATTTGGTTGGAACATCCTAATTACTTATTATTCTGATTTGGACACTTCAAAAAAAACTTTCATAATAAAAACTTCTCCTTCAGAAATGGACAACACCTCCGAAGACAGCAAAACGAAGTCATCCGGTATAATCCGGTTATCCAGCATCCGGGCCATCATGGAGCGAGGGAAGCACGCGCTGCTCGACATCACCCCCAACGCCGTGGACAGGCTCAATTATGCGCAGTTCTACCCCATCGTTATATTCTTGAAGGCGGATAATAAGCATATCATTAAAACGTTGAGAGCTGGTTTGCCCAAGTAAGTCATATGTTTGAGAGGTTTGTTATATCCTAGACGTTTGTTGCTCCTTCACACAATTACAACTAAATCATGAAACTTGAGATTGGTTACAGTTTCACATACTGTCTGCCAAACTTTTGGTCTAGATCAGTTAGTGTTAGACCGTATACTTACCGGTCGCGACTTAAAATATGGTTCTCCATGTTGTCTAGTTTTTTATTTATTTATTTAATTAAGTATAGTCTTCTGGAATTGTACCAACTTTATCACTCTTTTAAATATATCCAACTGAATCTAAAGAAACTCTTCCCAAGTCTACATATAGAACGTAACCAACCAGTAACACCAATAAAGTATCAAGACATCCCAAAGCTAAGCTCCAGAACATTCCACAGATCAGCCCACAAGTCGTCCAAGAAGCTCCTCGAGCAGTGCCAGCACATGGAGCGCGTGTGGGGCCACGTGTTCACGCACAGCATCGCCATCAACGAGGCCAGCGCCGGCACCTGGTTCAGCAAGCTGTGCGACCTGCTGCACCGCACGCAGCAGCACCAGCTCTGGGTCTCCGAGACCAAGGTATGGACATATACCATCGAATATTCTAGAAGAGTGTAAAAAAGTTTCTAGAATTTTTCTATTGGAATCTTCATTAAAGTCAATGAGGGTCTTCTAATAGAGTGTCCTTAGCCAATGGTTTCCAACGGTTGCTTGCCACCGATTTGATATAGAGAAGCTTCTCGATTGTTCTAGAAGCTTCATATATCATTTTAACCTACCTAGCCAATCAACTTAGAAGTAAAAGAAATTTTAACACTAACTACTATCCAGGAAAGTCTGCATAATCTGTGCAGATTCAGTTAAAAATTGCATTATATTGTTATATACTTTTTATTCTTTGAATAATTTAAATGCTTCAAATATATTTTGTGCATATAACACGCTGGTTAAATTGAATTAATTTTCTATATTTTATTATTTTAAATATTAGCTATGTATTTGTCATATAGTTATAAATGTTATGTTACGTTTATGTATCAACAGAATGTCTGTCTTTACATCAAGATGGTTGCTTAAGATGGGTGCATTTGGTAAAATGTATGTGCTATGTCAGATTCTTTAACTCTATTCATAACTCGGAAAAATATCCCTATTGCTACGATAATATCTCCTCTTAATAAAATATCAACAAAAAGCCATTTTTTTTTCGTCACAAAACTGTGTTATTATTTGTGTATTTATACTTTATTCCTGTTCGGAGATATTACTGCGTGGCAACATTATCTACATCAATTATCTAATCGCTCCAAATTGTTCCATCGACGCATTATTAACCAATTTCTTTCTGTTATCTTTCGGTGTAGCACGTTGAAATGGTGTCGGATATATACTTCCCAATACCCCCGTCCACTCACCCCGCCTACTATCCAATATCATATCCCCTCAAATACTATCCACAATCTCCCCAACCTATCCGCTCACCCAACATCTTCTCACCAGACGCTAACCCCACTAAACGTCACGAGTTGTATGACGCTAACAGAAATAACGTAGTCCCATATTACTACTCAGAGACATTAACGCCATGCATGCCCAATAACGTGTACAGTATGTCCACTAACCCCAACGTCAATAGGAACAGACACACGATCAGCTACCCATACGACGAGAGACAGTACCAAAGACCAAAAAGCACAAGGTTACGAAACTCCACATTAAGTCCTGAACTGTCTCAAATGATCAAAAAGAATACCGCATCGCAAAACCCAAGGCCTTATAGTGTTTTGGACCCTTCACGACAACCGACCTTAAAATTACAAAGGCCGAAATCCGTTCTTCCTGCGTCCGAACAATTTCGGCCAGCCTCAGCGTTTTTCCAAACTGCGGAAAAACCGACTGAGGTCCCCGAATGGAAGGCGCGTTTGCAAAAAGAAATGCCCCGAGCAGTTTTAGATAAACGACCGGTATTAGACAAACCTGTCCGACAGATCTGTAGAATACCGAATTGTAAATGTAATCAGAATCCATTTATAACTTCGGCTAGAGTGACCGAAGCTCGTACTCTGCCGTCGATGTCTCCCAGATCTCTCAGTAAAACAAAGAATTTGTCTTTACCAACGCTTAAGCTAGATGAAATAGCCAAAGACGACGATGCGATTGAAGTTGAAAGAGACATATTAAATAAGCCTATATCTGAACAACACTTGGGGTATGTTTAAATGTGTAGGAGTGGACACGTTTGTGAAGTTACCATTATTAATAAGGCAAATCTGGTTATTTATAACTGCTTGTTTATAGAGTCGTAACGCTCGCTTCTTATTATGCTTTTCAAAATATCACCGCTTTATAATATCCATATCTAATCATCTTGTGTAAATATGTTTCATTTCATTGCTACTGTCCTGCCATCAATTATAATGCTATACGTTTTTGATAAACATTTTATTTATGTTGCAATTGATTATTATTTAGTCCCCGAATTTGAGTTGAATCTTCGTTTGTAATATAGTCATAAACACCAGTGTTATATACCACGTTTGATAAAAAAATCAACATACAAATAGCAAAATAACGCATAAATCTGTAAATTAACGAAATTTCGCGATAACTTTGCATGTTGATTTTTAGTGTGAACCAACGCATTAATCATCACAGACGCTAAACAATTTAGTATCTGTACCTTTTGTACTATCATTCATTTGTCTTGTCTTATCACCCCATTCCATAACCCACCCTCGACGCTGAACCACAAAATGGCGGGATCGTGATGGATTACAAAATGGCGTCGCAGCGTCCTGAGCCGTTGTCGGACGACTTCTTATTCTCGATGTCATCGAGTACAGAGAACAGACTGTCGTACGCGTCTAGTCCCGAAAGCGATTTGGAAGTGAGTCCTCCGGTGCCCAGACTCGTCAAGTCCTCCTCTGACCCATCTATAGCCACGACTCAAGATAATATGGACCGGGATGAAGACATGAACCATATGCCGGAATCGGTCCCCCCACCATATACGGTTGGTACATTCTTCTTTTATCATATACTCATTTATTTAATTCGTAATATCATCATTTATTGTTTTGGGATTCAAAATCACTCGTTCAATAACGGAAAATTTGTCGTAAATGTTGCCGAATGCTTTGCTAAATGTCTACAGGTGTTTGTCCATTATTAAGTATTGATTATCTTCTGACTAATCGATCGTTATTTAAAGAAAAATTTAATTTGATTATGCTTATGTATTCTATAATTGAACTCTGAACTTTACTAGTTTTAAGTTGTTAATAACCGACTTGCAGCAAAGTGGCTACGACAGTAAATACGGATTCTCATCGAACACAAACGGCCATACAAGTAACGGAGCAAATCACAACCACATGCCCAGCGAAGCTCCGCCCTACCAGTGCAATCCCATGTCGCAATCGCCACCGCATTCACCACTGTATGGAACTGGTGAGCTATATGAGTCTTGACTTTGATTTTCATGTATAACCTTTGCTGACTATGTTGGTAAAGCTTAGAATTGAAAACCTAGCAGTGTAGTCTGCTCTTTAGTGTCAATACTTTGTACTATTGTCAAAGTTCTACTTCAATCGTTTTAAATACAAAATTATTATTCTGTTAAACTTTACCTTGTTTGAACTTTTTAATTTAAACCTAAGGTATCTTGAAGCTTTCAGATTTTATTCTTCTTTTTTAAGAGATTCTTTACTCTTTGAATAACAGCTTTTCCAAGCTCCTAAGTTCTTTATCTCTATTCTCTACCCTTCTAGAACGCTTAACTATTTGTGTATAAATGGTTAAACTCTCCGAATTATTACGACACATTGTATTTCCACAGTCCCAGAGCTGCCTCCACGCAGCGCCGGCGGCGTGCCCG
>DWAJ01001298.1:0-23429 GCA_018238005.1 Eurema mandarina | reverse complement strand
GACGGTGTGTGGGTGTGTGTGTGTGTGTGTGTGTGTGTGTGTGTCATAGTGTGTGTGTATGTGTGTGTGTCTGTGTCAGTGTTTGTATCTGAACTGTTCATGAATACGCTTTTTGTAGCATTATTATTATTATTATTTTAATCAGTTAAATACTTTTTTCACATCGTGTCCTTATGGCAAGCGATGGCTCTGAACATGAACTAGTAACAAATATTAGAATGGTACAACGGGATAGTACTTTGTACTATGTTGATAACATTTATTTATTTATTCTTTATTACATACAACATATTAGAATAAGCTTAACCTAGCATTTGAATAACAAGCGGCCTTATCACTACAAAGTGCTAAATCATCCGCTGGACAGAAAATCTTGAAATAGAAGCAATGTAAAAACATTTGTCTCTGACTGTCTAACATGGCATATCATTGCAATCAGCGCACTTCTTAACAATATTTCAATAAGTATAGCCGTTTTGCAACGCTTTACATTTTCATGGCGCAAAAAGCTTCATGTAAGAATAATTAATCAATCTAACTTAGCGATAACGTTAAAGTATTTAATGAGACATTTCCTGCTATTAATTTGTCTAATCTCAGCTGCTACCTAATTTTGCCGACGGCCCGTGTAATTAATCCGCGTCAAACGGACATAATTCGTAAATATTAAAATTTAATCAACTTAAATCAATAATCTTTCTCGATATTGATTAATCCTATAACACTTGAATATCCCATAACGATTCTTAATAAGCGCTTAAAGTATTAACCATCATTAATTTCTTTTATCAAATTCTTACAATTTGATAAAAGAAATTAATGAATGGTTGCGTATACTTGCTACTACAAATTTTTATTTTATTTATTTATTTATTTCGTATCTGTGTCAAATAAAGACAACAAGTCGTAAATATATGTTTGTGTAGTTACATGTGTTTCTCACACTACTAAAACTACACGAACATATGTTTATAAAGCACTAGCTGTTGCCCGCGACTCCGTCCGCGTGGACTTTCGTATAAACTTTAACCCTCCCTTCCCCCCATATAACCCTTTTTTCCAGTTTAAAAGTAGCCTATGTTTTATCTCACGCTCTAGATCATCCGTGTTCCAAATTTCGTTTTAATCGGTTCAGTAGTTTAAGCGTGATGAAAAGACAGACAGAAAGATGATTGCAAAAAACGTGATCGGAGCGATTATCATAGATAGACCATAAGATTAATTGCAATTCTCAATATAATGTCTGAATATTGCCTTTTGATGTTATATCGGGGTTTAATGATATGGCTATTGGTTGTAGTGCATTTACTTTTTAATTATGTCGTGAATTAAATTTCTTTGCGCTATTTTTACAGAACGCAGATAACTAGTTCATATAGAAAAAAATGTAATCTTCCTAGGCGAGTATCGATGTCTTGCATTAAATCTTATACCTAATATGTAGGGCTTCTTGAAGCAGAATACTTGGACTTTGCTAATAAAAATTTACAACAATAACACTCACAATAACAATAAATAATAAGTACCTACCATTTTTATCGACGATTTATTTTATGTCTATGTTACCATTTTTTTATAATTTTTATGACCGATTGATTTATGTCTCGTTTTATTTTTGGCTTCGTTTAAATCTATTCTAAAGTTAAATAATAAAGACTCAATCTAGACTGTGTTACAAATTCAAAGGAAGCATACAATTTGATTCCAGCCCAGGGATATAATAAGACATATGTGAATATATCCCCAAAGCGACAAATTCTATACACTATCTTGTTTAACTAATTTTTAATTTACTGTCTATGTATGAATTAAAAATACACCTCAACGAAATTAATTGTTTACCTTTGTGTATGCAGAAAATTACGTTCACACTCCAACAACTTTTTTGTTTATAAAATTGTGCGCAATTTCAACTGATAAAGTCTGACCTGATAAAAATGGCCAGGTTATTAACGCGTTGACCATAAACTTGTGATTAAAATCGCTGGCATTACACGTAAACAGTAGCAAATAGCTATGTGACAATAAACTCATATCTTACGTTGTAAATTCGACCTGTCAGCACTTCCATTTCTGATGATTATTTATTATGGAGATAACGCTTCCACGCTTTAGGTACCTAATGGTTATTCAAAAACGGTATATTAATTAAAAATGTTACACAATTTTAGTTTTATAACAGTGGTGTTCGCACGTTAAATTTTGGGTATGAAAGTTTTCGCTTCAAAAGTAAATTGGAGTAGTTTCAATGTAGTTCGTTGACATAGCCTTGATTAAAGAAGATATAATATGTGAGTGGATTACGAACAATGTTACTACTATTAGTTAAGTTTCCTTGTACCTATGGCTACCCAGAAGCTATACCTTATTTTATTACTGCTATTAACGACTTAGAATACTATCTGTAACTATATGTAAAAATAAAGAAGACATTGGGCTTAATCTCTCATTACGCTCAAAATGGCCGTTTTTAGGGCAGTTAAAAACTTGACCAAAATATTTTAAGTCCAATTCTTATAAAAACTTAATTAATAGTAGAATTATATTTTAAAAACACACGTGTAATTTAATATTAGTAATTGACATAAAATTATAAAGGTGACAGATAAAGATCTCAATAAACCTATTTCTTTTTTAACACGTCGAAATAATTATAATCAGTAGATATTAAGTGAAGTACTTTTTTGTTTTGTTGATTAGTCTTAAAATATGAATTTTGTATCTTTGATTTCAGGCAGTCTATTGGAGATGGCATTTCGCTATATTTTAATTACTATTTAGCAAACAAAGTTGGGGAGGCCTACGTTCAGCAGTGGACGTTATACGCCTGAGACGACGACTACGAAACAAAGTTAAAAATTATGCTATTAGGTGAGCTTCGCCAGGCAAAGATGCGTATCACTACTTATAACTTAAACAAATATAATTGATTTTATAATTTCTGAAAGATGTATGATAAGTGCCCTATCATGATCTGGTAGCATTAAAATGATACCATATCAGCTGCGTTGATTTAAATAGGATTTCAGTCATGAATCACAACCATTCACCATATTACCATGTTGGGTATTTTGTATTTGGTAACCATAGTGGCGATCGCTCACGGGCTGCCTACCGATGTAGGCAAGTCAGGTGAAAAGTTATATAAATATGTAAGTAGTACAGACCAATTACTGAATTACTATTTATGGACGACTGAAGAACTTGGGTAGGGGATAAAACTGCTATAAACAAGTATGCTTGGGGAACATTCTAGTAGGTTTGTTACTCATGTTATCAGCATATTATCGGATAGCGCGAACCATAAATCTCTCAATAAAAATGCTAGCCGTTCCGGCATTTTTATAAGGGTACTATTAACAAAGCATTTTCTTTCGAATGTAGCATGAAAAAATTCTCGAAGCAGGCTATCCTGTAGAAGTTTATGATGTTGTGACTGAAGATGGCTACATTTTGGAATTGATCAGAATACCCCATGGTAAGGATGGTGACGATGGACAAGATAACACACCAGTTTTCCTGATGCACGGACTCTCGGATTCTCCCAAAGCTTTTATTGACTTAGGACCTGATTACGGACTTGGTAAGTTAACCAGAATATGTACCTAATGTACCTAACTCAAACGTCAAACTCTTTTAAATATATTTTTCTTCATAACATCTACAAAGAAATATATTAATAACTTTGTTTTAATGTTTATTTAATTAAATCAATATTTTAATCCTATACAATCTTCTAATTGGTGTTATATCTTTTAATATCTTGAAATCAGTTTTGAAAAAAATTAAATATGTTTATCACAATGTGTATAATAAATAATGTGCTTACATTTTGTACTTTACAATATATAATTTGTTTCACTGTAATTATAAGTAATCTTAAAGCATGTTTATCCGTATTTTAAAAATTACATTCAACAGCTAAGATCTAAGATTTTAAAGACTTTGATGGCTTTAATTTAAAGGCGAATATAAATTGCATAAAATTTTCAGCTTACGTCCTGGCCGATCACGGCGCGGATGTCTGGATGGGCAATGCGAGAGGCGTAGCTAATTCAAGACGTCACGTGTCGTTGAACCCAGACGACGAGAAGGAGAAATTTGATTTCTTCGATTTCACTTTCGAGGAAATCGGACTTATTGATCTCCCGACCATGATCGATTACGTTCTGGAGAAGACTGGCCACGAAAAACTATATTATATTGGGCACTCGCAAGGCGGCACTGTTTTCCTTATTTTGAATTCTATGAAACCAGAATACAACGAGAAGTTCTTATCCGTACACTTGCTTGCGCCAGTTGGATACCAAAGAAATTTTCCAACTACCGAACTGAAATTAACAGCCTTAAGCACTGACCTTCTGTATGTAGGTAAGTAAATTTTTAATACAATGTTGAAATTTTTTACTGACATTTTATTTTTTACTGACAGTTGTACTATTTGTTTCAGTCTCTCGCACTATCTCTTGGTAACGTGGAAGTGCTGGGCCCTAACTGGGGTGATCACATTTCTAACTTAGAACATCTACAAGCTTGCTCCGAGGTGGGAGTCTGTTCTAGATCCTCACTGGAAGATATCATTGTAAGTGACTATTAGTTACAAAATCATTACGAGTCTAAACGCATATTTTTGATTAGATTGAAGACATTTTCGTTTAGAATAATCCAATCCAATTAATTAACGTATTTTCATTTTACAGAAAGACATATTGAACCCGTCTGAAATCCTGCCCGGTTTCGCAATCAAGCAAGCCGCCCACTACGGCCAAAACGTTAGAGACTCAAGATTCAGGCGTTGGAATTTCGGAATACTGAGCAACCTTTCAAAGTACGGATCAATCAGTCCTCCCGAATACGACCTGTCTAAAATAACAGCCGAAGTGACTATGCACTACACTATCAGTGATATGTTACTCGGTGAACAAGACGTATTAGACATGGCTAATGTTCTACCAAATGCTTCCGTTAGGAAGGTCGCAAGAGACGACTTCACTCACACAGACTTCGTAACGGCCGAAGATGCTAAAGAACTTGTAATCGACTACATCGTTCAACAATTTTCCGCTAGCACTCAATAAAAATTAATAAAAAGCATTCGTTTGTTTTTAATCCGTTCATCAACCAAATGAATAACACTGACAACAAATCTTATAAAATTGTAAACAAATACTTTGATAAAACAGAAAATAAGTATAATTATTATATTGTCTTAAGTTTTTGAAGGGTTTCGGTAAATCTTACAGAAGTTACAATCAAAACATTATCTATGTATCAAAATATATGAGAAACGCGACAAAGCCATGAATAAAAAGAACACTGATAGTAAAAGTAATTTACGTGCAAAGCTGACATAAATACGCATAAGGAAGTAAACAGGCTAATTCATCTTTATTCGCACGTCTCCTCAATATTCATAAACCAAATTGTTTTGATATCATAGCTCCCGCTTTAACGTGTAAAACCAACGTTTTAATACCTTTATTTTTGCGTTATAATTAATGTATCTGGGTTGTTTATTATAATTTGCGTGTTAAAGGCAATGTACACATTTTATATTTTACAACGTTTAATGACTATATTCGAATGCATGTAACTATAGAAATTTAAAAGGGTACTAGTTTTGCGGTCATTTATTTTGTTCCCTTAAAGATGCATACAATTAGGTTCTTAACCGAGCGTAATTCTCGTTAACCGACTAAATCCCCGGACTATAAACATTGGTTAACGACAATCATAAATTGGCCTAACCTATACTGTTAATGTTAGGCAGCCAGGTGTTTTTAAGAGCTCTTTCTGGGTGGTTACTGAAGCGGTTATCATGCACATTAAACAGATAAATAAGTACGTTTAGCGAGGCGGGCTAACCGTAATGGAGGAAGTCGTTTGGAGAAGCACCAACAGTAAACTGTGTATTTTTTGGGGATTATAAAAACACTTTCAAATTGACGCTGCTGCCCTGGTGCTTATTTGTTGTTGTACATTTGAATAAAATTGTTCACAATTCGGTAGGATTGAAAATTTAAAAAAATGCGTTATAAAACTTGGACATGTCTCATTTTAGGACTTTTAAGAAACTGGTACGGAATAGCAGGGCCATTTTTTATATCCAATAAATTCCGCGTGAATAATATTCATGCAAAATATTTATTATAACACATTTTATACTATCATCATACATATTGTAAATTTCGATAAATAAACAAGAGCTTAGTTCTATCGGGTGTAACTAATCCTATTATTCATAAATCCAAAAATATAGATAACTGGCTAAATAATCAATTCAATGTACATTGAACAATTCGTTCCAGTAACTCAAACTATTTTGATTAATTGAAAGCAGTGGATGGTAAAATTTGTTAAATCCACTGTAGCGTACAGCGACGCACGTGTGACTTCTGTTCGCTAGTTTGATTAGCACGCTGAATAATTTTATTCTGTTTCAACTCCTGTACCTGTATAATGTAGGCAGTAATTTAACATTACATTCGCGTGGAAATACTCGTTAATTAACGCTTACGGCACTAACGGCACTATAATAATTAGTATAATTAATTCTAAAACAAGTCAACATAAATTGTTATCAAATGTATTTGTCACATATAAAGAATAGTTGCCATAGATTTAAATCTCTTAATTAAACAAATACTTAATAGGCGAATTTTTAATTTATAAAAGGTGTCAAGTGTACAAAAATGTATAAAATATTATGAAGAATTGAGTCCAGTTACTTTTACTATTATTATTTATCCTTGATAACCAAGTCTTCAATCATATTTCAAAGACACAATAATGTGATATATCTAAAGCCCAAATCGAAGCATTGAATATAGACGAACACATCACGAGCCATATCTAAACCCAGCACGGAACAGTAAAACATTAGATATAATGTAAGTACGTTTGTGCCTTTCAAGTAGTTTTAGGGTCTGATTCAAACGTGAGGAGAATGCTACCTGCCCTCAACATTACGTACAATTCATTGTTACTTGATTTATTTGTTAAGTTTTGGTAATAAGAGAAGGGGAGTATTACAGAAACATACCTACTTAAGACTTAAGATTTATATACTTGTACAAAGTTGACGACAATATTAGATAAATAGGTACTTACACTAAGAAAAATAGCAAGTCAGTTTTATACAACAGTGTAATATTGATATGTGATCAGATATGAGTTATTAATATCCACTTAAATTAGAGTCAAAATGTCTCTCGATAATTATGAATCAATTAAAAAAATGATTAAGTGCTGTTTCACAAAAGCGAATGTATTACTGATACCTGCTTATATAAAGCCTAGTGCAAACAAAACAGCTTTCGTATCTAATGTGGGGCGATACAATACTCACTCGGGAGCCAAGTATTCCGTGAATAGGAAATAGTGCGATAACTTCGCTTCAATAGCACTTTTAATCACCGTAAATCCGCTATCCGAAACACATTTGAGCCAAGTATAGATGGGAAATCTTTTCTGTTTCGTATTTATTAACTTACGAGATCTGCCGCATATCGCCCATACGGCGATAATGGACTTAAAGCCAACGTGATAAGAGTCACTTTTAACAGAGCATGTTGTATTGTTTTTTGTTGAATTATTTTTAGAAAAAAATTAAATCGGTTTGAAGTGATTCTTGGATGTTGGGAACAGGGGCACGTGTAGCTTAAAATAATATAATTGCCGTGGAATATTGTTTGTTTTGATTATTCATACGTACTTCCATGTTAAGGATTTTACAAAGAATGCGTCTTACGTTGTTAAAATGTTCCTAATGAATAAATAAACTAATAAAGTTCAAAGGTTGGAAATATATAGATTATAGAAATATGAAAACAAATATTGTTTTTGAATAGTTAAAGCTGGAAAGTCTTAATGAGCAACGTGTTTTCACCGATTACGGTCGGACATGTCAAACCTTAACAATTTTCGTATAAATATGACACTGGATTAAACGGTAGGTGGGATGAAATAAAACCACACACCACAAATTACGTGCCAATAAACGAGATGTGACGAACCAAATTGTTCATTAATTATCCGCTGAACAAACACGCCAATGTTTGTTTTCTCGTTAAATAAACAGGTATTTTCCAAGGCAAACTTTTTATGTAGATTTTCAATAAATCGCGATGTAAATATGAAATCATTGTATTTCAGCGTATTCTTCAAACGTTGATATTAGACTTATATTTTTTTCTTGATACTTATGATCTGAGTTATAGAAAAATTGCCAAGACGCGCATCAAAAATACAGGAAGCTCTCGAGGAAATAGGCTTAAGACATATTGGTTGTCATTCTATTACTTGTAATACCGACGAGTAGCTACCCTGAAGTTGCAACGTCACTGCGACTGAAGTTCTCGTATAAGAACGGTATAATTGTTTCTGCAATCTATTGGTAACGAGTTAACGATGTCTAATTGGTTTATCGAATATTAGTAGCTGATTGCACTAACTAACTGTCATATTTCTCCTTAATATATAGCAACATCTAAGTTTTTATTGAATGTAAATGAGACTACATAAATATCAGAACGCAAAAATAATAACTACCTAGCAGCAAAATGACTAACCGCTTTTATAATATAATAAAGATAGGTTTTATAAATCTATTATAAATATTGATTTCAATATAATTTCAAATACAACATTCATAAAAATTAAAAATCATAAGAAGTACTTTAGAATATTTTCTGATTATATTTTAGGTAGTGACTAAAAGGTGTTCTAGTATCGTAAACTTATATAATAATCATATCGCGAAAAATGTATTAGCACGTCGTAAATAGAAGCTTATCCGAGAGCCTGATAAGTTAGAAGAATAACATTTTTATGGCTTGATGGGTGGGTTATCTAAACACGCAAAATCCTCGCTTCAAACATATTTTCTTCATTCTATAATTTTGAGGATACGTTACAAAAATGATCAATTACTGAATGGTCGCGTTAGTACGATTGTTTTTATCTACCACGTTTACGAGATAATGTCTGCATTTTAAATAGTGTTTATACCTTGTGGATTAATGTTATAATATACTTTGCTCCCTACGTAGGAATAACTTCTCGATGAAGGATTCTTTCTCTTAGAATGATACTGTATACCAAGTGAGACATTGTATAATTAGTCGTTTGTAATAGATATAATAACGAATCGCTTCGCACAACAATAAACACAACCTTCATATTTTTATTAACATAAGTATGGAACTATGTTTGGTATTCGAGAACCATCCAGGTCGGCTTAGCTTAATTTTATTTTTTTTTATGATTTATTAAACAGCCATTTGACCACGATCCTGCCTGATGGTAAGCGTGATGCGGTCTAAGTTCTAACATGACTGCTTAAGATATGCCTATTTACCCTCATTAACCTCATGCCTATTTACCTCACCTTGAAGATATCTAGGTTATACTCATTAGGAAAGACGGAAGCCGGAAGAAGGTTCCACTCCTTGGCGGTTCTGGGAATAAAGGATTTTGAGAACCGATTTGTACGGGATCGATTGATTGTAATTAAAACTAGATTTTTGAATAGCTTGCATAGTACTGATATTTCATTCACCTCACTCGGTCTTATCATTTTCATTCAGTATACTGCAATCTTTATGAAGGCGCGGCTTATATTTTCAGGATCAAGTTTAGATAAAAATGTACTTTACGCACTTAAACAGTTGTAAATATAATAACAACAATATACATCAATAGTATGAATCAAAACTATATTAATTTAATTATAGATATCATTTAACTATATTTCTTCGTTTTGAATTATATTATAATGTTCAACATTTTTTTAAATATATTTCCATGAAAAACATGTTTCATTGATAATGCATGACATAATAACTATTTCCCAAAACAATTGATTTGCCTAGTTTTTACCTTTTTTAAATTAATGACTTATAATAAACAATTAAACACTACTCATTAACAGAATTAGCTATGTTCTAAAACGAAGTAGTTGGACGACGTGATCTACTCACTATTCACGATTTGATGATAAAATTAATACATTATGTGAAGATAAACAAATAAGAACCTGTAGATATCTATATAAATTATGACAGGAAAATACAGCTTAATTTGTTTATTCAATCTATAATTGAATAATAGTTCATTCTAATAGTAGTTAATAATATGTATCAATAAAACAAAGTCGCTATTCACGTATGTCCCTATGTACCTATGCAATGTATGTTTTTAATAGATATGGACATAGGGATAGATAGCCAGAACGGGTCGCTAGGACCCTTTAATTTATTAAAATTTGTATAGTTATAAAACTAATTCTTGATCTATCAATATTAAAATCAATTTACAATATTTCTCGAGTTGAACAATTATTATTCGATATTCTAAGTATCATTTGAAGCATGATATTGAATATTATATAAAAACTAAAAATAATGCCGAAAAATTTGAATCCGACTGACTTTCGCTCTTAAGATAATATGTAATTATCAGTGAAATTACCTCATAATAAATTACAAAACAGATAAACACTTTATCTTATCCCAAAGTAAGTTCGAGTATTACGATACTAATGATTTCGGCACTTCCCTATTGTTTTAAAAACCCGACACGCCTTTTCAGTTCCAAAAATATTAAATGCAGTAAAAATGTCATTTGATAATTTTTGATAAGAAATGTAAGAAATCCTAAGATATCGATGACGTTTCTTATTATTTTGGGCAATTTTTAAGTACTGAATATCCAATAGGATTAAAAAAAACGTCTCAATTAAGACCCAAGCTTTAGATAACGTTTGAAGTATATAAAAGAATGCAGTTGTAGGGCACCTTTATTGTTGAAACATGTGGCATAAAATTATCTATTTGACAGTCTTTTTGCAAGTAGTAAATGTAGTTACGGGTGTTGATGTTTGTAGAACTGTAAGTAGAATTTGTATAATATCTAACAACAGATACATACATAGAATCTTTGTGTCGTAAAATTGTATAGTGCTTAGGTACCTACACCTGAATTCCCTGGGAAAAGGAAACCAAGTAACTACTAAGTACTAAGCCCCTATTGTATTCCACCGTTCCTATTCTACCGATATATTTACTAGACAAAAAGTGATTATTATTCTATTATATTTACTATTTATTTATTTATTGATTAACATTTAACTACATTGGGAAATAGTACGTTAATAAATGGTTACATTCTTATTAGTAAGTGGCGACCTTATCACTAAAGAGTGATCTCTTCCAGGCATCCAAAGAGAATAAAAAAAAAAGTAAATCAGACGGCAATATGCAACTGATGCGATAACATATCGTTGAATATCTTCAATGCTTTTAGGATATCAACTTCATAATATTTTTATTTAATTCATCGTTGCAAGGATAAGGTAGAAAACCCTATAGCTTAATATTAAGTGCTATCGTCCCTAATGTAGACCGACCACTTTATACTTCGTCCAAATATTTGAGTTTCCCATCTTATTCACTTGACAAAGCTCTTTTCAAGGACATTTTAATGACATATTTTAAACAGAATTTGTTTTAAGAAAGTCACTTGGATAATATCTGTGCTAATATATAAAGAGAAAGATTTGATTGCTTGTCAGAACTGGTGGACAGATTTTATTGAAATTTGTAAAAGAGATAATTTAGAACTTATGATATAAAGGAATAAACTAAACCGTAGTATGAAGACTAAGGGTTTGAAACAGAGGACCTGAATTTGTATAAGCTTAAGACGGGTGAATCTGCAGAACACAGCTGGATAAACATTAAAGAATTGACTATACATTTACTTTTACATAACGAATTCCCTTTCAAAATATACTGTTTGTGCACTAACGTAAGTCGGATTTTTGTCTTTAAGAGGAATGTTTAAAAGTGTAACCACACTTTTAAAGGCTTTAATTGAGCTCCGTGTAATTTAGTGACGTCAGAAGACAGAATATAAGTATATAATCTATTTATTTGTAAATCAATAATGCACAATAACAGGGCTTAACACAAAATGATTGCGAAATCTTACGATTTTACGTCAGTGATTAAAAATAAATGATTTATTGCAAAGGGATTTTTTCAGTTAGCTAATTTCTAGCACATTCGGTCGGTTTTCCTTCTTGATATTTTTTATCATTGATACAATATTTAAATTTATTCTGTGTAACGGGATCGGTCGTAACCTCATGATCAGTCATGAGGTTACGACCGACATGACTATAGTGCGTCGCTCTAGCCACTTTCTAGACACTTCCGCCTTGTGCCATCTGACAGCCCTATATCTTTATCTTTAAATCTGAATTGACCTGTTTATGTCGCAGGTGGTCAGACTGACTGTCTGAGACTGAGACTGATAAGGACATGAATCTAGGTGACAACTGTTCATTTGCAATCAGTCAAATCTGCATATAATCCAGCTATAAATCACTAACAATAGGTAGAAGGTAATCTAAAACAGTTGAGCGAATAAATCCAAATAATATTTCAAAATTCGCTTAAAATCACTCTAAAAGAGATTTGTAAGAATTTACCCCAAGATCCACTCCTCCGATTCTAGTGTGTCATCAATCAAATGTGTGACATAGTGTCCACGCTGAGCGATACATTACAACACAACCTAACGATACATTAAATTTAATCTACTTAACTGGATAACATTTACTTAGAACTTTTTTTGAAATTACGTAAAAGACAAGATTTACTAAATATGGTTTTATTATTAATTATGTGAAACTAACGAATCAAATGCTATCGTTAAAAATTAAATCAGAAACACGAGTTTAAAAAAATGTACTAGGGCAGCAGAAACGCAGAGAGTGTAGCATAAGCTCCGCTACGACGCGACGTTCTACGGAGAGCCTACAATTTATTTACATAGGTACTACGTAACGCGCGTTGGCAATTAACATAGGTGTCTATATTTTTCGCTAGTTGTCAGTATTTTTGAACAAACATAATATTAAACATTCAAGTTACAGGTATATGTACTGTATCACATTGATATTAGAGAACGTATAAATCTCAGTATATATTTAGAGCAGGTTCAAATTAAAACACATCTCCAGACTCCAAGTAACTTATCTACTTGCAACGTTGCACCTTCCTTAAATATACACCTCCTCTTTGAAGTTAGTCAGTGCTTATGTTACTATATACATTATTGATCTAAGTAGTGTTTAACAGAGGGTAATAAAACAATAATAATTTTCCAGCATGATAAAATCCTGAACGCCGGTTACCCAGCAGAGCGATATGACGTCACCACCTCGGATGGCTACATCCTGGAAGTCAATAGGATCCCGCGAGGCAAGAACCAGTTCGGCACATCCAGGAGACCCGTGGTCTTTCTGATGCACGGTCTCACTGGATGCTCTAACTCCTATGTGGAACTCGGATCTCAATACGCCATGGGTACGTTTTTTTATAACATAAGGGGCAAACAAGCACGGGACCACCTGATGGAAAGTGGTCATCGCCGTACATTAATACACGAAGACCTTGACAGCTCTAAAGTGGGTTGATTTCAAATATTTTTCATTTTGATAACTTGTAGTATCAATGGTACTGGTAGTGTCACTTCTTCACCCACAATTTTCGATAGACATAAATTATTTGAGATGGTAAAGTTATCTGTACTTCCAAATACATTTCTGCATTTTCAACGCTTATCCTTACATATGAAATTTCAGACAAATTCTATTAATTTAACAGGATTCAATTTGGCCGACGCCGGTTTCGATGTGTGGCTAGGCAACGCCCGTGGAGTCGGCAATTCTCGCCGACACGTATCCCTCAACCCGGACGACCGTCGCCAGAAGTATGACTTCTTCGACTTCTCGTGGGAGGAGATTGCGCTCTATGACCTTCCCGCTATGATCGACTTTGCCTTGCAACGTTCCGGTCAAAACAATCTCCATTACATAGGACATTCGCAAGGAGGCACCGTGTTCTTAGTACTGAATTCAATGAGGACTGAGTATAATGCTAAGTTCGCGTCGGCTCATCTCCTAGCTGGTGTGGGCTACCAAAGGAATTTCCCTAATTCCTCATTAAAACGAGCTGCGTCGTTTACCAGTAGTATACATGTAAGTAATCCTACTTTACAATCAGAACTCAATTATCAGCGTTATTACCTAGTACAAAGAAACAACATAGTTATTAGGTAATTTTAACCTAATGGTCTTGCGTTGAGGTAAATGTAGAAAAATCGTCAATATAATAAGGAGATAAGGCAGTATAGATTTTCCTGTTTACTATATCTTTAAGTTCTTACGGTAGCTAATTTTTGTACACTTGAAGTCTCTCGTTTTATACATACACAGCATACATTTTGAGAATTAACTATAATTTATATATTTTCAGGTGCTTGCAAAGACAAGAGGAGTGGTTGAAATAAATGGTCCAGAATGGACGTTGACTTCTGAAGGCGTTAGAAGCTGCACTGGTGCGGCGTGCGCCACTGATGCAGAATTGGATCAGATTATTGTAAGTGTTTTAGATGATTAATCATCACTCCTGCAAAATTTCGTAAAATTCTTTAACTCACTGTAATATACTTCTGTAGAGGTATAAGGAATACTATAAGTAATTGGGCAGGGTTGCCATGTAAGGAGACGGGTACAGGTGAAGTAATAACACTGCAGTGCTTTATTTAATACAAATATACAATCAATATATATTCTAGCATAGTGACATACATACATACACAATTACTTATAGTATTCCTTATATTTCCTACACTTCTTCATATACGTTTTTGTGGCTCTAAGCTGTCTCGAGGACGAAAATTTTAAACGAGAAAAATAGTTATATTTAATAAAATTAAATCGACATAATATCAGAACAGGCTTAATATTTATATAAAATACGGATCTTCAAATAAATAAGATACATAGAATTTAATATTCGTAAAATGAATGGTATCGAAACTACTTCCAGGAAGAAATTGTCGACGGAGCGGAATTAATGGCGGGCTCATCTGTGAAGCAATTCGCTCACTACGGGCAAAATATAAACGACAGGGCTTTCAGAAGATGGTACCACTCTCCCACTATGAACATCTTGAAGTATGGCTCCGCCGCGCCCCCAGCGTACAACCTTGGTAGAATTAATGTGGATGTCATCATGCATTATACGGTTGGGGACGATTTGCTCGACGAAAGAGATGTACTAGCGATGGTCAATGACCTGCCCCGAGGAACAGCTCGCAGGGTTGCCAAAGATGACTTCGGACACGTAGACTTTGTTGCTTCGTCGCTAGCTAAGTCATTAGTCACCGATTTCATTATTGATGACCTTAGACGCCGATAATACTGCATACGTAATATAATTATATGACAAGATGAATGAAGCATGGAATTTGAAAATAAACTATTATAATTACATTAATGTTTTAATATTATTTAAAGCGAAACTAGCCGGCACGGTCTAATATATAGATATAGTTTCTATAAATAAAATACACTGTTTTATGTACATAAGAATACTTAAACATGAAGTAACGAAACAATATTACATGTTGTTTTTATCTGCTCCGGTTTTAATTAACGTGTAATGTTATAATTATTTTCAAATTGTTTTTTACAAAGGCAATGTTTTTTGAAAGTCAACCTTTAATCGTGAATAATAAAAAACCTAATTATAAAAAAGACACGTTTAAACTGTTTCATTGTGAAAAATATTCGTATTCAACTTCTATGACTTTTTTCTATTAATTTTAAACTTTAGAAATTATATAGGAATCTACTATAAAAATTTAATAAGACTCTTTTTCTATTCTTGCGACAGTATACTAATATTTTAGTATAAAGCAATGAAAACTTTTTAAACTACAACCCAAGTAACGGTTACCAAATTAACAAATCTTCTGATACATTATGGTTAAGTCTTACCATTTTTTTAATTATCTTCAATCATTTCCTAATTATACTATACATACATCCATAGTTTTAGAATATTTTGAAAAAAAATAGAGGGTCCAAATTTGCTTTATGATTCATGATTATCGTGAAACAGCAGATAACTTTACTATAACGATACATTATCCTTTTACGTTTATTGAACTACTCAATGTGATTTACGAGTTTATTGCGATAATAATGGCTAATACTTTAATAATGTTTGGTTTTAATCATTGTTTTTAAAATAAACGGAACAAACAAGCTACATGAACAGAAAATGAATAGATAGTATAAAATAATATTTTCAATATGGCTTTATTCAACCAAGATGGCCGCTGGTCACCTGATCTATTGTTAATTAAATTAAAACGACAGCCTTAGTCTATAACGATGATATTAGTAAATTTTCCGAATTCTTTTACTGTACCCTGTAAAGATTAAATTTGAACATTGATGTTTGTGTCTTTAAAATTGGTAATCAATAAAAATTATCATAATATATTATTGGTGTAAAATTTGTCAGATGATACTAGATCAGACCCTTTAATTAAAGCAGTAAAAATAATATTTTCGATTTAATAATTTTTGAAAGATGGACAAATGAAACTCTTTTAATAGCAAATTCTCCTTCATTTTACTTTTAAATGAATATCATTTCAATAAGTAGCATTTAAAAGC
This sequence comes from Eurema mandarina, assembly GCA_018238005.1. Classification (NCBI taxonomy): domain Eukaryota; kingdom Metazoa; phylum Arthropoda; class Insecta; order Lepidoptera; family Pieridae; genus Eurema; species Eurema mandarina. The sequence goes on along the minus strand of DWAJ01001298.1, from coordinate 6,889 downwards.
TGATATCAAAGGATCAAATTATCCTCTCATGGAAAGTATGTAAGAATGTTATCTTAAGTAACAATATTAGCGTATTAGTTATTTCACCTTGTGCCTATTTGCATGAGGAATTAATAGAAAATGTAAGTTTCGATTTCTATAAGACAATATTGTTAGCCTCCGTTTGTTTTTTTTTAACACAAACACTCTTGAACAGTAGTTAGAATATAACAACGATATTAATTAGATTATTCAAAGTTGTGAAATCATACAAATATTAAATTGTATCCATAAGGTTAGCTCAATCTATAAGAATTAATTTGTTTACAAGTCCAATAAATTGGATAAAAATATACGTACGAATACAAATCTTCCTTGTACAGAAAATTACTACATTTTTTTTTCGAGATACTCAACAGTACTGTATACATATAATACATGTAGTAGGTATGTGATGTGAATTTGAAATGAGCATTAACGCATTGACCTGGTTTTACCTTTACTAAATGTTTGAAATGCGATATTAGACTGAGTCCCATAGTTAAGTAAAAATTTTAAGAACTAACTTAGAGGACGAATTCAGTTGTTTGTTTTACATATACCATTACATATACAATATATAATCACTAAACTGTTAAGAACAAAAACATGTCACACACGCAATTTACTACAAGTATGAAATAATTATTAAAAATGTAGCTAGAAAATAGATTTGTGTCAACCGGCGTGACGGGCAGTCAGACATAAACAGATAAAAGTACACAAATATCATCGTCCAATAGAGGATTTCAGGCCTTATTGCCCTGGATTTAGATAACGCCAACTCTAAAGTATAAAACGAGACGCGACTCGACGTTGACAAACATTATTCAAAGACGATGTTGTTCCAAATTTCTCTAGCAGTCGTGGTGCTGGCGACCGTATTCCCCGCTGAGGGAGTCATCGACACGTGTAAAACTGTGAGTATACATTTGTATAAGAACTATTGAAGCCATAATTAAAAGGATTTATAATCAGTCACATGTATCATCAGTTTGCTATTTTATAAAACAAAAAGTTTTTATTTCTAATTTATAAGTCAGCTAATTGTACTCGTACTGTAACTTATTTTAACAACAGCCGCTATGAAAGCAACAGCAGCCATTAAAATAATTTAAACAATTAAAAGGGGTATAAAAAAAGTTTTGGATAAAACAAGCATTTCATGGATGAAATTGCTTGCCGATCAGACTGTATATAAACTTTTCAATTGCCATTTTACTCAGTTCCAATGCCAATCTTGACTCTGCTAATGAAGTTTCTATGTAGGCAAATGAAACTCTAAGCTGGTGTTTACATAGCAGTATGCTTCATATTATTTGAAATTATATAAATGAGATGACTTATTTCCAGCATGATAAAATTTTGACCGCCGGCTACCCAGCAGAGAGGTATGATGTCGTCACTGAAGATGGATACATCCTGGAGGTCAACAGAATCCCTCGAGGCAAAAACCAGTTCGGGAATAACAGGAGACCAGTCATCTTTATGATGCATGGTCTCAGCGGCTGCTCCAGCAACTACATCGAATTGGGAAGTGATTTTGCTCCAGGTAAAATGGCTCAATAGTAGGTAGTGGTTAATCATACCTCATGTAGTTTGACGTCAAAACTAATGGGTGTATTAACGATCTCTTTCAGCATTCAACCTGGCCGACGCTGGTTTTGACGTGTGGCTAGGTAACGCTAGAGGTGTCGGCATGTCACGTAGACATGTCTCCCTAGACCCTGACAATAGAAACCAAAAGCAAAACTTCTTCGACTACAGCTGGGAAGAAATCGGCGTATACGATCTCCCTGCTATGATCAACAAAGCCTTGGAGGTCTCTGGTCAGGACAAACTTCACTACATCGGACACTCTCAGGGAGGTACTGCGTTCCTAGTACTCAACTCTATGAAACCTGAATTCAACTCCAAGTTCATTTCTGCTCACTTGCTCGCTGGTGTGGGATACCAAAATTACTTCCCTGATAAGGAGTTATCTGGATACGCATCCTTCGTTAACACTATTTATGTGAGTTTATTTTTAGACCCTTTTCGTTAAAAAAATGAACTTTGAACTGAAATTTTTTTTCTTTTCATAATATTACAAATTTTTGTTATTTCAGACACTCGCCAGAACACTTGGTATGGTTGAATTAAATGGACCTGAAGAACTTGTAGCAGCAAGCAGGTCTGTCGTCGGCACCAATGTTGATTTGGATGACGTTCTTGTAAGTAAATTTATTTGAGTATAAACAGTTTCACTAAGAGTAGTGGAATTGTTCCTTTGACAGAATTAAAATGTTTTATCTCCAGGATACACTCTTCAACAACTCCTACGCGGACCACGCAGCCAGTGTATCACTCAAGCAAGTCGCTCACTTCGGTCAGAACATTAAAGACAAGCAATTCAGAAGATGGTACTACTCCGCCATTCAAAATCTTATGAAATACGGATCCACATCTCCCCCGAAATATGATTTGTCGAAAATTAACGTTGAGATTATTATGCACTATACGATCGCTGACGAACTCCTTGATGAAAGAGACGTTTTAGCTATGGCCCAGGATTTACCCAACTGTGTTGCGCGAAAGGTGGCTAAGGACGACTTCACCCACGTAGACTTCGTAGCGTCTCTGTACGCAAAATCATTAGTAACCGAGTACATCATTGAAGATCTGAGGCGTCGCTAAATAAATACATGAGTATCGAAAATATATGTATTATAATATATTTAAAGACTGTTGTGTTTTAGTTAATCGATATATTTAGATCTTAACGTGATATAAATGAAAGGCGGCGCGGCGTTGGAGTTCCAGCTTATTCATAAGCAATGAATGTTATCGCGGCATTCAATGTAAAAAACATATCAAAAGCGCCGTTAATCCGCTGTAATCTTTAAAGCCCGTATTAATTATGATCCTAAATTATATGATATAGCAACTTTAAGTCAATAGTTGACAATATATATCCTTAAATAGTATTAAAAACAAATCAGGAGTAGCAATTGTTGCACTAATTAAATTAATATTTAGTATTCAGTGGCAAAGATGATTCCTTATTTAATATTACCTCTAAAATATATAATTTTATTCAGCCTGTCTGTCAGTCTGTAAAGAAACAACTCTAACGCAAAAACTGAGAATCAACTACAAATCACTCCTTAACGTTAATCTAAAGAAGTAGTCGGAAATGTAACATTTTTGATGATAATTTAGAGACTTTTGTCTCTAATATTATGATAGATGTATATAAGTATATTTCTTATAGATGTATATTTGTCTTGAGCTACAGGATGAACGTTAGTTATTTTTATTGGGAATAAATAAAGTTTGAATAAGTGGAAATATAGTATGAATGGTTGTATGGGAAATCTTCAAATTATAAATACTTAATCGACAACATATACCCACAAAATTCAAAAAATTGCATGTTTTACGATATACATTAAAAATATACAGTATAAAGTCAATAGTGAATAAAATAATTTTAATTATTTAATTTAATTATTTTTTGTTAAAAATTATTTTATTTTACAATTTTAAGTGGTGGATCGATCAATGATGCTTCTCGAATGAAGAAACGCCGGTCACTTGAGTCGGAAAGTGGTTGTCCTTTGTTAAATGCTGTAATTTGTTGAGGAATACCCTCAACTGTCTCTGGTCTCCATCATCAGATTTACTGCAAACCTTCATTTAAATTCATACGGGTGCAAAGCTTTCATCGAAACAAATGAATTAAGTCCAAACACAAGAAAATGAAAATGAAAATGAAAATAAACGCACTAGTCGCCCATAAAAATTTTGAAAGTTCCCCTCGATTTCTCTGGTTTCCCTTCATCAGATCCTGACTTCCTTAAAATGGGAGACACCTCGGAGACATCTCCTTTCCAACAAAAAAGAATCATCAAAATCGGTTCATAAACGACGAAGTTATCGGTGAACATGCATAAAAAAAAATTATACATACAGACGAATTGAAAACCTCCTCCTTTTTTTGAAGTCGGTTAAAAAGCTGTGAACTTTGTGTATGAGGACATTCTTTAGTTGCACCCGTGCGAAGCAGGGGCGGGTCGCTAGTATGTATATATGATCCTTGATAATATGATCTGTACTTGATATATGTGAGCACGCGTGATCGACTTATTTGACCAATTCAAGCGAACTTAACTTTAATTAATTAACGCGTATTCATACCGCTGATTTTAGAAAAAGAAACAATTGTGCGATTTGGATCGTACAATCATCATGCCAAAACTTCACCAAAATCGATTAAATAATTTTGGCGTTAAAGAGTATCCATATTAGGCCTCACACATTTTCATAAAAGCTTTTTTTCTGGTACTTACCGTTTCCCTAAAATAAAAAAAATGTTTTTTTTTATCACAAGTTCTCGTCGATTAATTTAAAGAACGGAATTTTCAAAGTACATGATATCAAAAATTCAAGTTTTTATCTGAAATTCGTATTTAAAGCTCTATTTTATTTGAACTAATAAGTAGTACCTTTTGCATCGTCATGGTATTACACAAGTCCCAAGACGGCGCAAGGGGTCTCATTTAAACATTTAAAAAAAAGATAATATGTAACTTAATTTAACTTAAATAACCTCTGCTATAAAAATTTCAGGTTCAAAATCAAGATTCACTAGCCATGATATTATAATTAATAGATATGTTATACACCAACAAATCTATACTAATATATAAAGCTGAAGAGTTTGTTTGTTTGAACGCACTAATCTCAGGATCTACTGGTTTGAATTGAAAAATTGTTTTTGTATTAAATAGACAATTTATCGAGGAAGGCTTTAGGCTACATAATATCATGCTGTGACTAATAAGAGCGAAGATATAATGTAAAATGTGGAAAAAACGGAGAAAATTATTTATCTTTGAGGGCTTCCTTTGCGTGCGCTGCGAAAACGGTTCAAGATACAAAAATAATATATATGAAAGAATTATTCCTCTTTAAATGATCTAAAAAAAAGTCTATCTTCTAAGATTGACTCACTATAACATAATAATAGAAATAGATCCGACGGGGACGAAGTCGCGAGCAACAGCTAGTCAACCGATAAAAATGTTCCGCACAGCAGCGGCAGCACACATACATATAAGCCAAAACGATAGAAAAGAGATAAATGATAAAACCAACAAGAAAAAAGTTAGTTTTGTCAGTTTCGCGTGAAAGCACCGACAACCAATCACCTAAAGGTCCTAATTAGGATGTTTTTGCGTCTTCAAAATTTTACGCATATAACATTTCTATTTAATATAATATCATAGTGCACTAAGCTATATCGAGATTGCTATCTACGGTTTTAGTATAACAGAATATATTCTAAAAAATAAAAATACACACAACCAATTGCCAATAATTTTCTTTTCAAAGGGACGCTATCAAAAACAAGATAAAAATCAAATAAAACAAATTAAGCAGAATTGACACGTATATTTCAATGTTAAATAATTTTTAACAAAAATTAGCCGACATTAAACTGAAAAATCAAGAAATAAATTATATTCCTCACAGTGATACGTACTTTCATTTTGTATATAGAAATTACATGATTATTTTCCATGTTTTTATTTCGAAGTCGGTAAAAAAGCATAGGTATACCTTTGCTTTTTTACCTATACTACTATATACTATGCTATGCTTTTTTACCGACGGTCGAATCACTCAGTGTTTATTACAGAGCATTGAGCGACATTTCGATCTATGTCAAATTAAGGAAAAACAAATGTTAATTTTCTGTCGCTGCACATGTCATTGCAACAAGCGAAAGCACTACTTAGTACTTTTGAGTGTGCTCGATATATGAATAAAGAAAGATGTTGTTGAAACGTTCAACGTTAAGCATTATGTCGCAATGCGCCCTAATGCTATAGGTAATTGAAAAACTACGGCCAAATACTCGTACGCAAATTAAATTTAAGCACGCCTTAAGACTCGTTATTTTCACAGAATTGTATGGCGAACTGTCAGATCGGACCGGTTTAAGTTGAACTTAAATTTAAGTTGCGTTACAGTATTCCTGCACTAGACCTTCACGTTTCAAGAAGACTATTGTTGTGTTATCTCCGAAATCCACTTCATGTAGTAAGAAATTCGTTCGTAGACATCAGGAATACTCTTCACTCCACACCTTGCGTACCAAGCTATGACCCCTATGAGCTTATTATCTTTCATAAGAGGACCACCAGTATCACCCTGAAAAAAGAAAATGTTTAAAAAGTAACCTAAGTAACCTAAAAAATCCGTAATATTTATAATTAGCCGGAACTAAAAAACTGACAGACAAACAATTTTAAAAATGTTACTTTAGTTTAAGTACCATTAGTATTTTCATTCTGCTGCTTGCGATTTTACCCGCGTAATTCCCGTTCCCGAGACGATACCGGGATATAAAGTATTCTATGTGTTCATCCAGGGTATCACCTATCTACATACTGAATATCAACTAATTCGATCTAGCCATTTTTGCGTGAATTAATAACAAACATACATCCATACATACTTTCTCGCAAAACCTATTATCTATTACAAATAATATACATATAATAAAAATGTAACGAATCGCTGTCTGTACATGGAAGATATATGAGAAAAAATATTATTAACACAATAGAACCCAAAACAATGATTTTTGAAATTTTTGTCTGTTTGTCTGTTTGTTTGTGCAGGCTAATCTCAGAAACGGCTATCCTATCTAGTTGGGGTTTTCAAAGATATATTGTGGTAAGCTTCACTTAACATTTAGTGTTTAATTCATGTCAATCGGTTGATAAATAAAAAAGTTATGGCAATTTAAAGAATCACGTTGAACTCGCTGAACGTTTGTTGGCGAGGGTTAGGCATTTTCAAAAATGCTGCCAAAAGTCAC
>DWAJ01001297.1:0-23431 GCA_018238005.1 Eurema mandarina | reverse complement strand
AAAACTGTGTGTTCGTTGTTTACCCTTGTGTATGTACATATAATATAAAATCACGGATAAGTCCCATGTGCTAGTGTTGACCAATAACTGTCGGACATCCAATCAGTTATGGATATCGAAATTGGTGCCATCAACGGAATCGATGTTAAACCTAATTTAACATTGTTTACGGATCTCACATATAAAGTAACCGGTTAGTATTTTTTTATTTAATCAAAAGTGAAATTTTTCATAAGTGAAAGTGATACTGCATCTTAGCATCTGACTTAATATTTTATAAGAACTGTTCTTATTCTTGTAGAAATACTTATACGAAAAGTAATTAAATTAATTATAATTCGAATGTATTTATAATACATACTACTTTGTTATATCAGTTAAATGTAAATAATTGCTTTAAATGTTATCTAGTTTTATATGCAACTATAAAATGTTTTAATTTATTTCCACACGTATGGACATACGTAGTCCTATGTGGTATCGCAATATTTACTATTCATTCTGCATTCATTCCTTATATACCTACGCATCAGCGACGTTATGAACTTAAGATGAATATTAATATGACAAAGGCTCCGTATTTATTGTCCTGGTATCATCATTGTGACACCCGAAAAGGCTGGTCATCGCGGACATGATAAAAATACATTTACACACAATACACATACCTAAATGTAATTCCATATTTGCTCAGAACCGTCGCTGATAGAGCTAACCTAGTTATAGTAGTAAATACTTTCTAGGTGGATTTTTACGCCAGTGGTTTTTAGGTCTATATATCTGGGCTAGAAAACAGCTAGATCTAAGTTAAAAAATAACCGTTAAAAGTAACCGCTCTCAAAATACGCTATCCCCGGGTGTCATAAGCTGTATTGTAATGTATATTATGTATTTTACTTAGAAAAAAAAATCAATTAAAGGTAGTATTGAGGTCTCCTAAAAAGCATTGAGATTTATATTTCTGATTTTACATTCATAAAATATTATTTTATAATTAAAATCCACTGTTTATTGAGATAAACCCACCCGGTCAGTATACTCTAAGACTTATTTTAATAAAATCCGAATAAGTTTTAAGTTTTCAAAATTTGATGTCTGAATTTTAAAAGCAAAATTAAAAATCTTGAATAAATTATGTACGTTAAAAATACTTTAATCTTAAGAAATTTACGATTAACAATAATTAAACACAAAATGTTATTTGCTAAGTCGGTGAAACTATGATAATACTAACCGACCTTTGCACTCCTTTTATCATGAATACCCTTATGGCCCGAATACAACACGTACTCTAAAAATTGCGTTCTATACTATTGTTTATCATCGTTCATCTGTAATTTTAGATCAGACTTCTTTCAAATTCATAAACAAAACTAAAATAAACTTATACTTGTTTATAAAACGCCGACTCGACGCGAATTCGTTCACGCTGTTCCTTATACCCTTTTTTACGGGGCAAAAATCCCATTACGGATATCCCTCCCTCGGGAGAGGAGAAGGGGTAAACGAGATTATGTCGGACTCACACACACGCTTGTCGTGTCAAACTACCGACTGAAAATCCCCAATGTTTCTTCTGGCATCTTGCATGTATACCTTATATGTATCTTTTACCTTCTCTTTTCTCTGTTTAAGAAACACATTTGAACGTCGAGGAATACAAAAAAACATTTGCGTAATCGGTTTAGCTGTTATCGAGATATGCACTTAGCAACACATTGTTATATTGTACAAAACAAGACACTAAACACTTCAACAAATTTACTTCCTTATATTTAATAATTATTGAAATTTTATAACAAATATACGTTTCGGGGTCCAATACATCATCAGGTAATTCTAATATAATAATTAAATTCTCAAATTAATGGAGATACATAAACGTTAATATTATACGAATGAAATTGCGGTAAATTTTGATAAATAATTAAGAATTATGCATTCCGAACTAATATTGTAATTTTAAAAATACTATAATAAATTTTACACGTAAACGTAAGAAAGTAAGTGAAGAAATAATATGTTGTTATTAGATGTTTCTGCGGTTTCACGATCTCTTCAGGTTTGTATCTAAAAGGAAAAAGCGTAATAGGAGCGTATTAGGACGGAAATGAACCTTATACGCAAAGATGATCAAGTAAAACAATTATTTTTTTGTCTTGCTACGTACCTACATAATGTTTTAATCTTTGAATAAAAAGAGCTTGCTTTCAAGTTTTCAATCCTTCCAACAGGTTTTTGTAAACAATAAATGGTAGCTTAGGTATGTCATTTTCTTAGGCCTGGATCAAATTTGGTAGAGCCTACCTACAAAATTTAAATAAAATCGTTTTCATACGGAAAACGTAAATTTGCAACAAACAGACCGATAGTGCCTTGGATGTTGTAATATATAGTAGTGACTATTATAAACTAAACAATTCAGTATTAAAGCTAAGCTAATTATTAGATACCTCGCATTAAATAATATCTAACTATTTACTTCCTAGTACCTTAATCTACCTCCTGTGTCCTAGGTCTTAAGGTCACATTATTAATACCTAATGCGAGCATTGTACAGTCGAATGCAAAAATAAATAAATTCATTCATGATTACAAAACATCTGAATACTAAAATATTTCATAGTTTTAATTGTTCTTCAATGTGGGTTTTGAAAATTACGTATAATTTGTTTAATTATTACGATACTTATTTATAGAATATTTATTGCTAATATCATTTGTAATTTTTAATGTTATAAAATACGGTTGTAATCGACTGTACATTTACAACAATACAATGGTCCGCATAATTATCAATAGATATATTTTATTTATTCTTCTTATATTCCCAAGCATGATTACGCAAAGATCAATGAAGAAATAAGCTATGCAAGTTAATAGTCCAAGAAAATAGAGCTTTAAATACGAATTTCAGATAAAAGCTTGAATTTTTGATATAATGTACTTTGAAAGATCCGTAATCGCGTAGTGAAATTCTTTTTTAAATCCATCCACGAGAACTTGTGATGAAAAAACAAAACTTATTTTTTTAATTTTAGGGAATCAGTAAGTACTAGAAAAAAATACCCTATATGAAAGTTGTAGAACATAAAAATTTTACATCAAAATGATTTACATCATTATTTGGCTAAAATCAAAATTAACCGAGATGAGATATTTATTTAACTTTCAAATAAAATTTTAAAAAGTAACTTTAAATTAGATTAAATAAGATTTTATCAGTAAAGGATCCATGCCTAAATATATATTAAATCTAATGTGTATATAGAAATGAATCCCAAAATGGTAAGCACATAACCCGATAACAGCTGAACCGATTTACATAATTTTTCTTTAAGTATAAACCTGGATGTACGAATACGAGGATGGTTCTTGATGTTCATGATGCAAAACAATGTTAGATGTAGGGAACGAAGTCGTGTTGGGTAACTAATAAAAATACCACATCAACATCCGTTACGTAATTTTAAAGATGCACAGACATGTAGACAACGGAAAGCTACATTATTTTATAAATACTGTATATAGGTATGTGATACAGAGACTCAAATAACCTTTTTCAACAAAATTACTTGATCATTAGACCGGTAACCGGATTTTTGACGCTTCAACGATCTACCTAATCATTGAATGAGCATTTTTATTTATAGCTTCAGATGGTTAAATGTTTCGGATATTTTAGTATTATAATTTATAATATATTGGAATTCTAAATACCTACATAAACTTTTACGCGGAGTTAGAGTACCTAACGATTATCTATGTTACAGTTTTAACTGTAACATAGATAATCGTTATAATCGATATCGCAAAAACTAGTTTTAACTGTTATTATATTAAGTCAATTCTAGTTTTAACAAAGGCATTAAGTAAAAACTAGTTCTAACTAGGAAAAACGCGTTCTAACTAAAAACTAGTTTTAACTGTAACATCTACATCTTCAAACTACCGACTAAATATAATCAACTTCGTAAAATATCATTTTCATACACCCGGTAAAACATCTTAACTGTTCACACAACTTACATCGATGTTTCTGACCTATGATTATATCAAATAACATTAAGACTTCGCGTGACCTAATACATTGTAACAGTTGCTATTTTAATAGATAATTTTATTACATAAGGATCACCTTATGCATATCATAATCATAATATATAATATGCAAAACAATGATATTCTATTAAAATATCATTGATGCAAAAGTAATTTTATATATAAATTATTATCGTTATTATTACCAATTTATATTAATATATTATATAGATATGTTTATCAAAATTTCAAGTTGCAATCCCAAAAATAAAAAGTTGTCCTCGACTTGTTTTAAACCAACCTCAATATCGGAATATAGTTATTATAATTTAAATAAATGAAGCATATATTACAAAACCCTTAAAACAAAATACGATCGGCATTGAACTGGTTAGTCCTGATTTGACTTTTTTAGTTTGATTGTTATACGCCATTTCAATATCTTGACAATGTTTAAAATAATAATCTGAATATATAGAATTAATATGTATAATTTACCGGTTATAAATATCTGTATACTTATCAAAAATAAGAAGGTACCTACATTTAATTATAAATAAATATTTATCGTATAAGTTATTCAACTAATAAGAAAGAACTATGAGGAATAATAATAATTAACCATCATAATTATTACATTTCGATTATTGTAATTAAACGTTATTGTTTATGTTATTTTACAGTTTAAGTTAAATAATTTAAATTCAGCTAATATCATTAAACGTCTTAATAATAAAAATTATCATCGGTGTCAAAGATTTTGTCCATTTATTTATTCGGAAATCGGATAAATAAATTATGCAGTGTAATGCTAAGTTATTTTTATGCAGTTTAACGTTATGATAGAGATAATCAATTTAATATAAAATAATTAAATATTGGTCATATAAAATATGTTAACTTTTTATCTACAATATATGTACTATGCTTATCTGCACATTTTTAAACTTTACAGATAAGTATTAACCTCTTGCTTTTGTTTAAATTTAAATATTGAATATTTATACAAAATAATGTTCTTCCTTAAACAGCGAAATCGTGGTTTAAAAGGAAACAAGAAACCAATGTCCGGGAACAAACGATTCTTGATGGAGCGTACGGCGCGATCAGACCTGGAAGACTCACATTCATACTGGGCCCCTCAGGGGCTGGCAAAACGTCGCTCATGAAAATATTAGCCGGAAGAAAGTAAGTGCACTTATATAAATATACTGTATTTGCAATATAGCTGCAACGCATATGTAAAACGTTAAATATAATCTTACAAAAGGATTACGGCTGGTAATTCGCTTAATGATAATTGATAGGCGTTTACCTTCGCCTGTTGACATTGAGATGTCGGATTTTAAAGGATGGTAGGGATAGAAGTATTGACATAGAAGATAAAGTCTTATAAAGGGGAATTCGGGTCCTTCTCCTCCCGATAACCGTGCTAAGCGCAATGTGCAACTCGCCAACACTTTTCTGAAGGAGGGATTCTTACGAAACCCTTCGGCTCCACTCAACTAAGTAAATCATCGCAATTAACTTAACATTTCCTATAGAAACCACTTACATTTATGTATGAGAATGCACATAACTAAAATAAATACTGAGTATAATAAAATAATATACTATGTATTCTGTTTATAGCATTTATAATCGTACCTTAGCAAGACTTAGTATTATTTACAAACAACTTAATAATTAGTCCTTGATAAAATTGCACATTATAATATAAAGAAACTTGTGAATCTCAGAAAAACAGGCGTGTCTGGATCGGTTCTAGGAGCTGGAAGAAATGTTGTGTTGGTAGCACAACACGCTACTCTTATAGATACACTCACAGTAAAGGAGACACTTCAGTTTGCCGGCTCTTTAAAGTTACCCAACCATTCGCAAAGTGAACGCAACCGCACCGTAAGTACCGCAAGTAACATTCGTAATATCAAACAGGTTACGTATTGCATTATTGCACTTGCAAAATGCACTGTATCTGTAAAACATATTAGATAAATATTATCTATGAACTGTAATGGATTTTCTTAATCGTGTAGACACTAATTTTAACTATGCATTAATCATAATTATAACGAGTCAAGGCAAAGACAATTCCAGTTATAATAAAATGCATATAAATTTATAAAACTGGTAATTTACCTGTTAATAGCTATCAAGATAGCACTATAATTATTATAAGTTGTTATTGCAAGTTGTTAACATTTTTTATGTTAAAGTTCTTGTATAATACAATAATACTGTATATTTCCATATGATAAATCATCCAATATATATTTAAAATCACGTTGTAGCAAGTAAGATAAAAGGATAGTTTGTAACATCCTTGGTTTGTAAAACGCTGATTTAAAACTAAGGAAAAAAAATAGTGCTCACATAAAATTTTAACAACTAATTTAAAAAACATTTAAGAGGATATGACACCGTTAATTAAGCAATTAACATGTGCATATGAACATCTCGTCATTTATTTAAATTGTGTTAATAATAATAACTTGAGCGAAAACTGTAAGGAAATAAATAATATTTCATGTTCATGTTTCGTAAAAATGTCTGGTTTTTGATACTTTGTTCGTTTTTATTTTATTTTTAGTATACTATTTTAAATTAAAAAATCATTTTATCTACAATTTTAAAATAACCAAAATTCGCGTAAAATAGTTATTTAATCCGGAGACCTATTATGACATAGAACTTTGTCACCAAAAGCTTGAAGTTAGGTAGATTATTCTTGTTATTATAACATTAGTATAGAGTATATAGTACTATATACTTACCATTAATTTGATCTCCGTATGTACGTAGGTAGGTATATAATTTTTTTACTATATAAAAGTAATATCAAATTATATACCCAGTAATACTTAGTTATTAACACATTACAGATTGAGGCAGTTTCAAAGCAACTTGGAATCAGTGAAGTATTTAATACCAGCTCGGGTAAACTGTCTGGTGGTGAAAGAAAACGTCTAACAATAGCTTGCGAATTACTGACGGATCCAACTATCATGTTGCTGGATGAACCTACCAGGTGTGTTATTTACGTCTTCAACGTATTTTATGGTCTAGTTTTTATGATTTAATGTAAAAAGCCTGGAATAAACGTTGTTTATTTTATAACCTACTCTAAAAGGAGCATCCCTCTTTCTAACGGACTATGAATTGGATCATTTTAAGGTTATAGTGAATAGGCTCCTAGGCAAACATGATGGATCCTAGGCCGCATCTTCGCTTACGATCAGGCGGGATCGCGACCAAATGTTTGCTTATTCGTCATAAAAAAATACTCAAAGCGATGCAGTCGGATTTTATTTCAAAAAATGAATTCGAATTTGAATGATTTTTGCAGTGGTCTAGATTCAGTATCGTCGATGTCGGTAGCCCAGGCTCTGCGGTCGGTAACAGACAGTGGTCGCACAGTTGCCTGCGTCATACACCAACCCTCGTCGCAACTCTTTACCTCCGCTGATGATGTCATATTACTTGCTAACGGCAGAACGCTTTACGCAGGAGCAATATCAGACTTACCAGAATCGCTAAAAAGATGCGGCTTTGTCTGTCCAAATTATTACAATATGGCGGATTATTGTGAGTATCTTGTAAATGTATTGTCTTGTAGTACCTAATTATATGATACGAACTATATACCTATTGTACTTTTTTTATTTTAATTGAAGCTTTTTTTATATATTTATACATCATTTTAAATAATTCCCTTTTAAAGTATCTATATGTATGTTTACTATAGAATGACGGTACGAATTATGATATGGCGTACATACTCGTAAGTACTACTTACGTTCTTACGCACATATGTTACTATGTAACAAGATCGCAACCTATCTCTCATCGCAACGGCTATAACCTACATAATATAATTTAGGTTAATATTAAATTTGATGCTATAAAATATATTTCAACATAACTTATATTTTAGTACTGGAAATAGCAAGTGGTGAACACACTGGCAACCTTATTCTATTAGAGAAGGAAACTAAGATGTATGCATTAGAAATGAGAAAATCTGTCGAAGGAAACTTACAGCAGAAACATGTGAAAGGTTATTTATATACTATACTTGTAATTTTAACTACTTTATTTTAATACTTAATAGTTTCATATTTCAAATTAACGGAAAGCTTTTTAAGATGAAATAACTATTTAGTATTTACCGTTACAAAAAAATAAAAATATAAAATGAATATTTAAAAACATGTACACTATACCGTTCTAATTAATGCTACCGTTGCAGATGAGGCACCAGATACAGAAGCACTTTTGAAAACGAACCTTAGCTTTGAGACGGAAAGGTTCGTGGCGGGCTACGGTCAGCAAATGAGGTCTTTGCTATGGCGGGGCTACCTAGGAGCTTTGAGAGATGTGTACTTAACACAGGCAAGTTTCAGCTAATCAACGGCGGATCCAGGAAGGGGTCATGGGGGTCATGTGGGACATGACCGCCCCCTGAGCTGGTTCCAGGACCAGGTGGAACTCTAATTGAACATAATATTATTTACTATATATATTGTCATTAATAAAATAAAATACCTACTTTTACTTGCATCTATTGTTATCAAAATTAAATTATAAGCTCACGACTATGTGACCCCTGGCGCCAAAGCTGGATCTGCCCTTGCAGGTAATAGAGAGAACGAAACATTATAAGTATATAGAGTACGATCAATGATCTTTAATTTACTGCTATTATTATTGCATCCTGAACTAAGACTTATCTTTTAACAAACCACTTGTATTATATTGATAACAACAAGTGGCCAAATAGTGAGCCATTTAATTATCACAGTACCTATACAGTTGCGACGCGAATATTTTTTTTAATTATAAAACACAAAATTTAATTATAAAAAACGTCATTTTAATTTATTCAGTAGTACAGATGAACATATTCTTGTGACGATGAGAACTAACATGTAGCCGTTTAATTTGCAATATAAAGAAGTGACTCATTAGTTAGTCATCTAGGAAAAAGTGTAGACATATTATGTGTCATTCTTGTACAAGTATAGAGGAAATGTACATCCTATGGGATGAACATATCCTCTTCTTTATCTAACTGATTGGTAACTCTAACATTAGTTACCACTATAGTAATATAAGGAACTGTGTTACTGCTATCACAGAATAGTATAAGTATCATTTGTAGATGAAAGTAATAACATATTATATATACCTTACCGAGTGTAATATTTTAATCTCATAAAAATATTAAATTAAAGACCCAATATTGTCTTTTACAGATACGAGTCGTTACGCACTTCATAGTAGCATTATTACTTGGTGCTTTATATCAAGGAGCCGGTCAAGATGGAGGCAGAACAGTATCAAATACTGGTTGCCTGTTTTTCTTTCTTCTATTTCTATACTTCTCTAATGCTATGCCTACTTTACATACGTGTGAGTTTGTTTTTAAATTATGATGGATGATTAAAAATTGTTGCGATAACTTATTATTCCAGCCTGAATACAAAAGTACCTAATACAAAAGCCGTCATCATAAGAACGTACATTTGAAGCTTTTATGGTGTATGGATTAGGTTTAATGAAATTATTCTTTCTTCTTTCAGTTCCAGTAGAATCGTCCGTAGTTATACAGGAACATTTAAATAAATGGTATTATCTTTCTACGTACTGCGCCTCGAAGATTATAGTAGACTTACCCGTTCAGGTACATCATACTTTAATATACATATAATATTTGTAACCATTCAAATTTCAAAGTATCCTATCGCTAAAGCTTTGTCAATATAAGAAAATTCTTGTATTTATATATCTATCAACTTTATTATAATTTATTATTTAAATAAATTCGATGTTTTACGAAGGTTTCATTTCCAGACGATTGGCTTTTTCTTCAATTTATTCCATAAAATATTTTATTTTTAAATTGCAGTTGTTGTGTGCTACGGTATTTGCTTTTCCGGCATGGTACTTAACCTCCCAACCGATGGAAATTGATCGTATAACGCTCGCTTGGACAATATGCGTTCTTGTTACAATATTAGCTCAAACATTTGGACTAGTGATCGGTGCTGCTTTTGGAGTAAAGGTATAAAACTCAATATTACATTTCTTAGAATTCCTTATTTCTTTGCGCATCAAAATAATAACCCTTCGTGCTGTTGTAGGTATATAACGAATCTTTTTTATTTCCTTTTCAGCTCGGCCTGTTCGTAGTACCAGCTGCAAACATTCCCATGTTAATGTTTTCTGAATTCTTCATTCCGTATAAAGAAATGCCATCATATCTGCAACCGTTTGCCCTCGTGTCATATTTCCGTTACGCATTCGATGCGTTCATGCAAACTGTATACGGATTTGATCGACCAAAATTGCCGTGCCATCAAGTATTGTGCCTGTTCAAGAATCCGAAATACTATCTAGAGTATTTGGGATTGACAGGAAACTTTGCAAATGACATAATGGCGCTTGTTATATGGATACTATTGCTTAAAATATCTCTAATTTGTGTTTTAAGGTTCAAAATATATAAAGCCTGCAAATAACTATGGTGCATTAACGCATAAATTACCTATGATTAATTGGATAAAGAACAAAAGAGCAATTTTATAGATAAGGTTTGCTTTATATATAAAAAGAAATACCTGTTTATCTATAGGTATAATTATTTAGGTACCAGGTACCTACTTATTAATTGCCTTTCAGTAAAAAATAAATAACCACTAGTGTCGAACAACGATACAAGGACTTTGTGATAGTCTACAGTATTTTATTTTTATAGCGTAAGAACAATACGAAGGTTTGTGGTTGCCTGATTACGTGATTATAAAGGTTACCAATTATTATGTTATGGGGGTTATAAGGGAAGTTACCACTAGGTTCTAAATCTTACTGTATCTTTACCCAAGTTACATAAAATAAGCTACTTTGTTTGTATATATTTAATTCTTTCCTGAAATGATTCAACAAAGAATACACGCAATCATTTTGAAAAGAGTATTGGGTAGGTGAGAAATCTTTGTTAGAGTCCTCAATGAGTGAATAATAATCCTATAGAATGAGAACGTAATTACTCATGCGACAACCGCTTTACCTAAGTGTTTGATTTTTGACGTTACCTCTACAATCGTATACAATGTATGTATTCACGAATAGTCATAGAATTGGACTGAGATGGCGAACCTCTAGGCAACTTTTTCTAATAAAGAAATATAATCCATATTTCTTAGAGGTGCCTTTGAATATTTTCTAGATATGTACAATAAAATATTTTCGTAATTGTTATAGAACTACAGGTACCTATGTATATTTAAAAAAACGAAGATTATTATGTATGTAGGATGTACGAATACAACATGTCTGTATGTTACAATTTTTGTATATTACATACCACGATATTGTGCGATTAATGGCAAACATGGTTAATCATCTCCGGAATAGAAAGTTCGTTCGCCTTATATTAAATATTGTATCAATGCTAAGTTACTGTTGCTTTTATGAGATTAGTTTTAGATAATGGTGGTGTATATATAATAAATAATAATATTTGAATTGCTGCGTGGGTGATCAGGGTCTAACTTTGTATGCTCTCTAAGAATGTATTATAAGAATTATATTGTCTTTTAATCCTAAGAATTTCACACGTTTTTGTTGCCATGTTTCGTTAAACGATATTATCTATACAAAATTTAATTGTTCAATTTATGAAAACATTCCTTATTTTATTTAAACAAATTATAACTATTTATTATTTTTATTACTTTATTCATTATCTTTGCTTAATGACTTGCAATTAGTAGAGGTGGGATATAAAGTTCAATTTCTTAGGCCAGGCGGGCACTAGAGGTTTTTCGCCGCGCGGCAGAAAACTGCAGCGGCATAATGTCGCACTGTAATACTGAGCCAACAGCGGCGCCGTCAAGTGCGCGCAATACAATTTAAAACTGTTTGGTACAATATTTACAGTGCGACATTATGCCGCTGCTCTTCTTTGCCGCGCGGCGAAAAACTCGTAGTGCGCACCTGGCCTTAAGCGGCCAAGAGCGAATCGACTCTTCTTGCATAAACAACTAAGAATCAGCAATCTTGTTCTCGCTCTCACGAATGATTTTTATACTAAATTGAACCTTACGTCAGTGAGCTACAGATATATTATGTTTAAATGCAGTGAACTAAGGATATATATATTTTCAAAGACCTTTTGTATCACTCGCTCGCGAGCTACATAAGTCTAGCAATTAGGCAGCCATCTACCGGAACAATCGTCTCGCGCTAGTAATATTTTTGTCACAAAAAACACTGAAATCAAAATATATGATACATTTATTTGCACTGGTTAAACAAAACGAGCACTAATTATCATATTATTTACAACGAATAAAAACAAAGTGTAACTACTACAATATAATTTACATTTACTGCTGTAAACACAAATCATAATACTGGTTAAGAAATATTTGGTTCCTGCAATCGGTACATGGTTATAGAAATACTACTAAACATTTTACTAGACAAATATTCGACCACATGTCGTTACATAAAAGTCGAGGAACATCGATATCGTTTAAATAACATTATATAGTTGGTAAAATCTATGCTTAAACATGAAATAATGAGAAGACACGATCGTCTTCGCTTTTTCTATTTATTCTTTACGTTTTCCGATCGAGATAGATTTTATCGGATCAATCTGAGCGAAGTAAACATTAAAGATATCCGAGTATCTGTGTAGGTAGAGTTTCATATTCTTTGCTCCTTTGAGGGTAAGAGTATATATATGCATAAGCATTTAACGATTAAAAAAATATGAAAATTACGTGTCCAAGGTATAAATAATAAGTTATAAAGCGTAGCGTAATAGCACTCAACACAGTATTCATCGAAATCTTATTCGATTATGACGTGTTTATAATATTAACAATTTTTGTTTGACAAATATGTAGTTACTTCGTTGTAGAAGTTACAACACCAAAACGCAACAACATTTAGGTACAATATTCTAAATACATTTAAATTTAGTCAGCGATTTTAAAGAATTCATTAAGTACAAGTTTATGACTAATTTATTTACCGCATTTGTTTACTGTAGCCTAGATAGAGGTTGAGTGTTATACTAAAACTTGGGCCACTGAAAATAACATAACAATTTCCGCAAAAAAATGCCGTCTTATCATCAATTCACATCTACCATGGGTCGTAAATCGTAATATCCATGTAATAATCTCAAAACAACTATATTTTTTGTTAGAAACATTCTATTTAAATGCTTTTGTAAAGCACAATGTTAAAAATTTTAATACTAATTTTGGGTCGTCAATGTTAGTCATGAATAATAAAACTTTACATAGTGGAATGATTTAAATAATTATTTCATATATTGTATAGAATCTTTGGTGCTAATTAAAATAACAAATACGTATTCAATGTGTCTTAACAATAATACTAAATAAGTGACTATGTTTTACAGCCTTGCATATATGCAGAGAAAAATGCATAAATAGGTTTACTTTTCAGCTAAAATTGTATCTACGAAGGTAGCTCATTAAGCTTTTGAAGGCGTCTGAAAAGAAGAGAATACTATTAAGAAAAGCATATGTATATTTCATTCATAGAAAATATAAGGGTCTTATTAGGGATTTTTTCCATTTTGGATATAAAATAACATACAAATTTATTTACCTGCAATACTCTGGAGGTAGGGTTAATGTCTTATACCAGAGTAATGTGCTTAAACCAACACTCCATGTGCGCAGCGGACTTAGGAGGAAAGATATTGTGCCATATTCCAACCAGAAGAAATATGCCAGCAGTGATTGTATTGTGAGTAGAAAAATAAAAGGCAAATTCTTGATGATTCTTCTTATCCCTTGCAGATTTTGATTCATCAGGACAGTTTCTAAGCAATGTGCTAATACAAATATAAGTGGTATCTGCACAAACATCAATTGCACACTACCATACATGTATGTAAATGGTTCTGGCAAAAATGCTCCTTTTATCACAATTCCCCATGCAAAAATAGCACCTATGTACCCATCAATAAGCTCTCCTATTGCCCAAGGTCCAAATGGCAAATATACTGCATACAAAACTATAGGATAGAAAACTCTATCAATTTTGCTCAATAGCCACACTCTCCGCAAAATCTGTCTACCACACCTCCTACGGTATTTGGGTGGTGATTTTTGTAATCTTAGTACCACTAGAGGTATCACATTTAAGATCAAAAGGGTTCCAAATACTGCCTGAAACTGTGAAAATGTTCATATAAGACATTGCTTGTGATATAAACAATAAAACATAGGATATATATATTATAGGCATATTGATAAAAACTTACAACAGAGCCCGCGTCTAGCATCAGTAAAATCCTAGGGCTAACTTCAAATTTCATTACAGTACCATCTAATGTAAACTGATGTTCAATATTAGCCTCCTTTCCTATTTCATCTACAGCTTTCACATGTAAACTATGTATACCAGACATAAACAAATGCGGTAGCCAATCACAAACAAAGAGAGGACCTTCAATTGATTTACACTGAAGCCAGCTTATTTTATCAAATGAAATCTTTACATATTCCATTTTCACATCACTAAATGCTAATATCCTTATATGGGTGGAACTAGGAATCATGTGTAGTGGTTCTCTTCCTGGCATAGTGTACTTTGCATGTTTAGGATTTGTGACAAGGACTACAGGCCATGTGTTGTGTTTCTGGTCAACAAATGAAAATATTCCATGATCAATAGCAACCAAACGATACATCCGATTATCTTTCCAATCGCCTAGTTCTAGTTCTAAGTAGCCCTTTTTGTGCTTTGTGTACATCCTGGGAACCAACCCACCCATTGAATGTAGATGGCCACAAACATATACTTGTGAGCCTCTAGCACTCCCAATCAATTGTCGCACATTCAATCTCTGTGATTCCCATTCTAAAGACAGAATGCAGGATGTGGGGTAATGTCCAAACCAAACTATATGATCAGCTTTACTTTCAGCTTCAATCTTTAATTTTTGTATATGTTGCTGCTCCTGACTATCTAATATACCAATGAAATTAAAAGGTCTTCTCAATCCAGGGTCAGGACAAGCATCTATGCCAAGAAATGCTACATTGACTCCATTTTTATTTTTATAATGCACATAGGATTTAGCATGATGAATACCTTGCACAGAATAGTTTCTAAAGTAATTCTCCTGAGAATTTATTGTTCTAATATTAAAGTTATCTGCAAAGATAGATATTGATAAGAATTGCCTTTTTCTTTATTCTTATTTCATCGTTTTATAAGTCATACATTATTTTGCGGTAGATCATGTGATTTATTTAAAAGGAAGTATTGAGTGAAATTATTTATAGATGATAATGTGAGAAACTGCACAGTGGTTACTTAAGGAATTTGTAAGAAAAATATTAATTAGGTCACAGTATCTTACCATGATTTCCTCTTATATCTAACCAAGTTGTTTGTTCTGTCACCCCTGACTCTTTTATTATATTATGATAATACACCCATTCAGTTTTTACTTGGGAGCTTCCCAAGTTATCCTTAGCTTTGGCATCAGTTAAATCTCCTGTTGCCAAAACAAGCAGAGGCTTTATTCGTTTAACTGTATTATCACAGAATTGCTGAAACTGTGAAATTCTACCAGGATCTCGAAAAATACTAATATGTATGTCAGAGATCTGAAAATAATTTTAAAATTTGTAACTCATATTCTGCTTAAAAGTTATAACTGAAACAAAAACATTTATAATATGTTACCTGAAGAAACCAGACAAGATTGTGCGATGTGTCAGTTATTTGTCCATATTTCTTACTTAAATAATTTGTAAAGTTTTCACCTTCATATTTATTTTCATTATAAAAGTTGTGGTCTGTGGCTATACTGTTCAATAAATTTGCCATAAATATAGAAAGCAATAAGAGAATGCATACAACTGATATAGCTGCTTTTGAAAAAATCATCTTATTGGTTTATTTAAATCCAACTAAATGTTTAAATGAAGTTGGGCACACTTATCTTTTTCCTTGACCGCTTGTAGTTACTACCATTGTATCGTTTTCTTTTCTTCAGTAAAGCATTTGATAACATTCACCTTTCTTTGTTGACTACTGATATAAAATTATATATACATCTAAAATTTTATATGAAGAACAAATTGCACCACTTTATACTTTAGCGAAAGCATAGAATTTTGAACTTTCGTTATCGAATATATTTATGATAAAATAATAACTGTTTAAGATATATGGATGTTAAATGCGATTTTTTTAATTTATTGAAAAAATATGAATTGTGATTTATGGATTTGTCATTTGACTAAACATTCATCAAGTACTGTCAAATGTCAATTATAATTTATAAATTGTCATTTGTCATATTTTGTCACATCCACTTGACAGATCCATGATAACGAGTAATGACTAAAGCAGAATAAAAAGTACTAATCACTATTCACGAAAGTATAGCTCACTTTACAAAAGACAAAGAAAAATATAACTAAAGACGTGGCTGTATGGACTTTGTCCCTTTGCCTTCCCACTAAATGGGAGAATTATACTAAAAAAAAAAAGAAAGTATAGCTGACAAAATGTCACTTGAATACTAATGATGTATAAAATCTATCTTATGGTTAAAATCATATAATTTTATACCCTCTTTTTCCAAGTTTATTTTATCGGTGTGACATTACATGAAAAAATAATTATTCATAATTTTTTTTATGTAGAACCACAGCCAAGTAATTAAAGCGGCAAATTTGAAAAACGTTGTGCCTTAAAATTTTGCCTGGAAAATTAGTCGTCTCGAAAAACTTTACTCTAAACGACTTGTGCTGTACATACAAGTGTCATACTTTCCAAAAACATATTGTCCGACCACATAGACCGCAGTCTTAGAATCGCGCATCGTCTTAGAGTCACAGAACCGCAATAACGCCTTTTCAACGTAGACAAATTTGTCTAAATACATCGATCGCTGCCGTAGTGTTCAATTTGAAGTGTAAGCATAAAGAGCTCGCGAAAATAAATTAAAAACGATGGACTGCGTTGTAAAAGGGTGATATAGCTAGTCTAATAAAAATCTAAAACATTTAAACATCACATTTCACAAGTAAGTACGTCAAGGCAACTAGTATTTTTTTGTAAAACTTCTGGTATACAAAAACATAAATCGTGAATTTTTAAGACGCCATGACGCCACGACATTGTTGCCTGCTGTAGAATTAATATTACCACTTTTTAAATATAGTTTATAAGATCTTGGTAATATCCATAAATAATTTTATCATATACTAGTCGGCCTAACGCGACTTCGTTCACGCTGTACTAAACCTACCCGGTACCCTACGCCTACCCTTTTTGTTTGTTTAAGCACCATCCTCGTACATCCAGGACTATTCTAAAAAAATAATTTTCTAAATCGGTACAGCTGTTATCGAGTTATGCGCTTACCAACACATTTTGCGATTAATTTTTATATTATAGATTATTATTTATTAACAATAAATAAATATATTAAAATAAAAAATAATATTATACTACATATAATATGATTGTACTCGTATACTTTATTATTTTATTAGTACCTATAATTAAATAAAAAAATGACAATTGAGTTTTGTGTATATTTATTTTTGGTTTCCCTTCCAATCAATTGTTCCACATATTGTTTTTTTTAATTTAAAAATCTGTGAATAAATAATCATTTAATCAAATAATATTTTTTATTTCATGTATCTCCTGAGATACAATCAACATAATGTTTTAAACTTTAGCAAATCTATGTATTAAGTCATTATTTTTGCGTAATAATATTAACACCACTACGCAAACACAATTGCTAAATTAAAAAAAAAGTAAATTCGAAATTCATGTTTTTGGAAATATTTTAATTTGTCCATATTTTATAGGGTAAATTTCTTATAGCAGCAACATTACCGGTGTGTTTGTATGCGTGTCACCACAGTTTTGGCTTCACTTACGGCGGACCGATTGTTATAGGACTATCAGACTATCAGGTCTAGTTTTATAATACGTCTATGGTCGTAGTATACTGTTTGGGTCAAATAAACATTTATAAAGTATCGCCTAAAAGAAGTTAATTAACATGGATTTTATGGTCTTAGATACCTACTAAATAAAAAAAAAAGACTGCAAAGTCTCCTTAGACTGCTTATTTAATAAAAAACTTTCTGTCTTACCAACAAACCTATACAAAGATCTCAAATATACATGAATTTGTTTTTAGATAAGTTATGTAAAATTTAGTTCAAATGAAAATTGTTATACATATACATACATGTTTTACGATTACCAAAACTTTCTGATAATTTTACACCTAGTGTATATTGTGGCCCTTCTTAAATGCGATAACATACCTACACGTATTTAATATTCTATTGTGCGGTAAAATGTAAAACAAAATTATTGACTAGATAATTGTACGTATTACTCTAGTTTGACGTTTCTGAGTAAAGTATAAATTCTTTAGTCAAGTTAAGCTAGTTCGAAAACATCTGAGTTTTAATAAAAGTTTATCAGATCAAGAGCACCTAAACCGTTGCGTAAAACTCATGAAAACAACGCAATCGTTATTATTATATTTAATAGAGCTTATGTAGAGCCGAACGAATGATCAATAAAAAAAGAACTTCCAGAAAAAAAAATTACTAAACATATTTAATTATTTTATCGTAATTTAATTTTATTTCCGCTGATATAAATAAATAACTAAGTAAAAATTAATTCAAATAGTATATACAATATAGTAACAATAAATTTATGTTTACGAACATAATTGCTTTGAAATTCGGACGTTACTTAAATTTCAAAAAATAACATAGCTCTTTTTGATCAGGCACGCAGGAGGACCTAGATACCTATTTGCTTGTCAGGTTACATTGTAGCGCAGTGGCGGGCGGCGGCGCCGAGGCGCGTACGGCCGTATCGCGCGAAGGCTTTGCGTGCTCCGCGCTCTAGCGGCTAGCCTACAGCGGGCCTCGTAACTTCGTAAGTCGTATCTCGCCGGTATCCGCGCCACTATCTTGCCGCCTTCCACCAAGCCGAAGCCGAGGCGCGCCCCGCGCGTGCCTTCATGCCTTCGCCGACCCACGCGCCCTTCTCGCTTCGCTCAGTCGTTTCTACGCGCTTATAGACTAAGCGCACCGTTGATGCGCTCCGTAGTTCCCGTAAAACCACGCGAAGTGTAGAGTGATGTGTCTATGCATAAGGTTTACAAAATTATAAAGTGCCATAGCGATTCTCAACATTGGATTTATTTTTTGATGGTGAGTGTTGTGGACTTCTTGGACTACCGCTGCAGATCTGCGCGCTTTCACGATGAGGCAACTTTCATTTCATACACATAGTTCGAATTCCGCGCTCGCGCTGCGGCCGCTGACCCTGCGCCTGCGCGCCCTTCTTCACAGTTCTTGATTCCACTAAATAAACTTTGTTTTTTTACAATGCAATTATGACTACTAAAACTAGAGATCATTTAACTCAGAAAAACATGTCAAATCGTAGGTATCATTAAAACGAAACAATCACAGTAAGAAACAGTTTGTGTCGATTAAAGTTTAACACATTCTTCAGACAAATATAAACTGCATTTTTTTAATTCTTTTCCCAAAATCTATAAAGACCAGTTTCGAAACTATCACAACATCAATAGTATCAGTAATTTAACTCATTGGACTGCTGGGAACCCGAAGATAAATGGCCAGATCTTTAAAAAATTTACTACCTTCATTGGGCCCCTCGGCAAATCGCCTTTGCTTCGTATAGTCATTAGGTATATAAGTACTTAAAAGTATAAACTTCATTAAGTTACATTTTAATGACATCTATTAAGACAAATATTTTAAATGAATTAACTAACTCTTTTATTTAAAATTTAATTAAATTTCAATTAAAAGCTAATCCACAAGAAGTCTTTCTATCCTGTTTCTAGCTTCTTTTCTTCTCATTTAAATTAGGTAAATTTTATTGTTAAAATGCAACATTACAATTATTTAGGTAACACAATGTTAAAGTAAGGTAAATACTTGAACTAGATGACAAATACTGCTATTTTTTAGCTTTCTATTTACGTAGAGTCACATGTCATAACTCTACCATAAATCATAATACAATTTAACGTCAACATCATTATTCACACAGTTTTCACATACTATGTAGGTACCAGTTTTAGAAACAAGTCTTTTTGAACAGTAGAAATAACTTAAAATAGAAATTAATATAGAGCTTAGCTGCATTTTTAAATTTGGCCAACACGTTATAAACCAAGTTAGGAACAGAACAGAACTTGCTTTGTTCCTGTCTTATGTATATCGTATAGAAATATATAAACCATGAATTCGTAAAATATGCCTTATTGCTGCAACAGCATTGATTTTGATAGTGTGTCTAGTAAATAAAAGTAAAAACTGATAACTAGCTAAATTTATTAGTGAATGCCAAAAGCTTATTGCTTATTGAATTATCATGTTATTTTGCAGTTTGATTTCTAAGTACCTTGTGTATAAAAATCGATGTTGATAACTTATAAAAATTTGGACCATAATTAGGTATTTTTGTAGTTTTATTGTAAAATGTATATTGTTCCTGTTCACCGGAAAACAAAATGAATAACTACATTAGTAATATAGCAAACATAATACATGACAAACACCAACGTCTTTATCTTTCTTACTTCCGATAGGCATGCTTATATAAATAGTTTTCATATTTAATAGAAAGGTCTTTAATCATTATTTTCAAAATATTAAGTTTTAATGTACAACTAGCTGGCCCGGCGAACTTCTTATCGCCCTATAATCATGAAATATCAAAAAAGTGAAATGCTAGTCTTTTCTTACATAAGAACCAAATCGGTCAAGCCGTTGTAATGTTATGTTGTGAAAACGGAAAACGAAATTTCAGAATTTATAAATACTGGATCGTCAGTATTATATAAAAAGTAAATATGATAATCTAAATCTCATCATAATTGTAACAGATTAAGGCTCTACCCCGGACTTGGGGTCCAGAGTGACCATCACGTAAACATGACATATCCCAGACACAAAACATACGAATGAATGAATTATAAATACTCAATTTTCAGTAATGCATTGCTAAAGGTTATCTTATCGTTATATAAAAAAAATACAAATGCGAAGTGAAAAAAGGTGATCTTGTGTCGCCACGCCGCTTTGCAGCCTTATGGTCCGAGATCCCAGGGCCACCAGACGTCACGTATTTTCTAACGAACGAAATGTGGACGATTGAGTAGGTAGTGTTAGTATGTACTAAGAACGTATGCCTACCTGCTAGCTTGCTCAGACGGCCAATTTTCAGGTATCAGGTAATCAAGGTACATAAAAACATTATCTACCTCACGTAAATTCTAATGGCTGATTTTCACATATATTTTAGGCAATACTCTCATAAATAAGTCGCCAATACTCCCAGACACTTTCCGTCGGCCATATTGCTTTACAGACGCTATAAAGCTCCCAAAATAATCACTTAACTTCACGTAAACTCTGATTTTTTCAGAACAGAACTTTTTCGAACAAAAAAAAATACAACTTACATCATAAAAGTCTATACCTGGAAAGTGATAAGTAAATGGCATATAAAGTGACGTAAGTCGCATGTGTGACGTTCTGTGCGTTTAAACTTTAAGATTACAACAAAACAGTAACCATACAATATGGCTTTATATCATTTGCGTCCTATGTAAATCAATAGTAAGCAATAAAAATGCGTCAGTTACTGATTTGATTACGTCTTAAGCAACAGTATAAAATGCAAATCGAAATAATGAATTTTACTTAGCTCATTGTACCTTTATTGTATTTTTCGCAGGATTAGTTTCATATAAAAAGTTATCGATATTGTATACCAGTTGTTTTTTTTCTAGAGTTAATCTAACAACGGAAATCTAAACTATCTACTCGACTACTTTGCGTCAATATTTACATATATGTACATATTATGATAAGTCACAAACTGTGTAGGTAGTTTAATGTCAAACTAAGTCGTATAGAAATAACACTATTTAACCGTGTTTATTGCATAGTAACGTATGAATTACGATACCATTACATGCATTTTATATCCTTTTTATGTTCTCACACACTACGATCAACTTAGTCATAGAATCATTGCCAATACTTGTACAAATATTCAGGAAAGTCTAATAAGTATGTTTAATAATTTTTCACCTACCACGCACAATTGTGATAACGAATTTATAATAACTCTTATTCACGGTAAAGTAATTACAATACAAAGGAACTGTAGAGTCAATAATAATACAAAATAAGCATGTTAATAGTTAATGATTAGAAAAAAGTTACATTAGTCATACTCACGAGTCGTACTATAAATATTATTATGTAACGACTATAAAATACACATTCAAATACATATTAAATTGTCTGAACACTTAAATATCATATTAATAAGAATCCTGAAAATAAAGTAAAATAATTATTTATAATTAAATCATTATCTGCCTATCTCCAATGATAAATATAATATATTAATTTTCAAATGCAAGGAATATCTACAATACTTCTATAGTAGACTGTACACGAGTCACGCTTGCCGTGGCGCTCCCACTCTGAGGTTAATATCAATATGACTGAGTTTTTTTTAACCAATGTTGTTTAGTTACAACAAAACGCTATAAACATAGAAGACGATTTCTGGACTGCAATCAAATTTGTTCTAGCATTTAACCAGAAATTTCGACTTTATTTCCTGTAATTACTTATTGCCGATATTTCCGACGTTTGATTAAAATGCTTATGTTTTTGTTGAGTTATAACACCTTGTAGACATAAACGGTAAACTATTTCTAGTAGTGATTTTAACAGCTTTATTGTATTGCTTCCTATAACGTTTTAAGTTATACGATGCAAATCATAAGCTTACTTATTGTCTTTAAATTTTATTTTCGTGACAGAGGTACCTTAAGCTTTTCTGCTATCCAAACTTCAAGACAAAACTACCATCGCAATACGTTTACATGAATAAATAGTATGCTGCATAATGCAATTAACACTAAATATTTAAACGGAGGTAGTGGAAAATTACAGGCTGTGATGCTTTTGATAAGCCTTAGACTAAATTAAACTACCTACTTACTTAAACATCTTAACGGTACAAGACATGCAAATTGTTGTTGTAATTCCTAATTCATAACGTAGATTTTAGATGTTGTCTCTACGCGTATAAAAATAAAAACAAGATCTTTCTCGGAACAGAATCGTAATTCTTTAAAATTCCATTAGTTCATAACAGCTTGCAAGTGTCAGAAGTGGTGGCGAGATGTCGAAAAGTGGAGGCAACGACGACCATAGGTATGCGAGGACGCAAGATGCGGCTGGCGTAGGGGGAGGGGCGCTCG
>DWAJ01001296.1:0-23435 GCA_018238005.1 Eurema mandarina | reverse complement strand
ATCTTTTAGTAGTAAATGCAGCGAGAAACGGTCTAGAAAACATAATTTGTAAGTCACAAACTCAACGCTTTTCTGCTGATAAAATATTTATTTGTTTTTAATTTATTAATTTAGACTTAGGAAACTGTCAAATTTAATCTATGGTTTACTAAACATCTTTCGCTTATGAAAGGGATTTCTTTTTAATTAATCTCTTTTTAAAAACATATGGCGACTCAGAGTATCCAACACCATCATTTCACAGCATCTATGATACGTGAAGATTATTAAAATATTTCTGCTAGTCATTAACTGGTCTTATTTATGATAAAGTAATTCCGTTTTACTACAAACCAACGTTTTTATCGCTCTCGCTAATAAGTAAGATATAATAGGAAATTACATGGAATTCAGCTTATCATTTCAGAGTAAAGTCTAATAGTGGAAACTTTAATAAAGACCGTTTTTTGTAGTAGCGGAAAACAAATGCTGTTTTTAATAGACTTACTAACCATTACTATGTCACCAGTAAGTTAAAAGTATTTTAACATTTCAAAAGTTAAGATTGTTTAAAAATGTTGTAACAACGTTTTTATTATTATTTATCTCATCTTCATCTACATAACTGCCTAGGCTTCAATTATAAAAATAAAATAAACCTAACATGTGAATACGAGTCATGAAGAGTGTCGTAAGTTATTGTTCAATCATATACTACTTCGAGACCTCGGGTCGTCAAAACAATACATCAGAGTCAAAACAAGGTTCGTTCCCATGCTCTCATTGCGTTGGTATTGCCAAGAAAATCACGATAAGTATCTTTGTAATGTCACGAACCAATTTCAGAGCTCCCGACCAGGCTTCAAGAGTGACCTCTGGAGTGTGAAGCGTCATGTCTGGTCAGCGGGAGGTTCGTAAAATTCGATATTGTCGAAAACACCGACGGATATCAGACGTCAATCAAATGCCACACAAAAATGCTATCTGATTTGATTAGATGTGATCAGTCATGCTTTTGTTATGGGCAAACAGAAATCAATCTTGTAAGTTTGCGACTTTTGATCTTGGAAACAAATTGAATATGCCTACACTCGTACAATGTATTTTATAAATAATAATATAAGTAGGTAGTTTTTATGAGTCATTTTGTCAGTTGCAACTATGTTTATTTTGAATTAAGGAATTATAAACCAAAATTCTCGCAATTGACAATAAAGCTTAACTAAATTACATTATTCTTTGTTTAGTTTTTGTTTATATAATATGACGCAGAGTTTTATCGGTGCAAACGAACATTTTAAATAAATACAGACTATAAAAATAAATATGACTGGACTAAAAGTTAAAACTTTAAATGCTTATTATTCTTAATATTTTTTTATATTATATTTCCTTATGTTTTAATTTATCCTAGAGTGGATAAAAATTGACTTAGTACAAATAATAAATATGAGCGTTATTTAATAATAATAAGAAGCAAATTCTACAGGTATATTGTTTTTAAAATAATATGCAAAACTTTTGAATGAATATTTTTAATAGATACAGAATTGTTAAATATATTGAATATTGCTTTATGCTCTATTCCTACGTACGCAGCAACGTATCTTCACGTAAAAATGCATCACATTCGTAACTTTTAAAGTATTTTAAGTTAATTATTAATAAAAATACCACTACACATTTTTTCTCCCAACCCCTTCATATTGTATCGGATTTTTTACGTAACTTATATCAACCATTAGTCTCAAATCTTGGTTATATGATATTGTACTTAATAGATAACCTTCTTCAGACAAGGGTGGGTGACTCAAAGCTCACATGCCCGTGAAATCCTGTGATAGTGACCTTACATTGATAAGATATCGATTAGAGAATTAACAAATCCATTTTAGATGACGCACGAGATAATACTATGATATCGTTGGAGAGCTTTAGTGAGTGTGATATATGAAGAACTGTTAAAATTATGTTTTCACATACATATCGATAAAGAAATAACAATAAAATTTACTTTTCATTTTTAATAATAAGCAGCTTTGTATCATTATCAAGGACGTAAAAAACGTGTGTAAGAATAAGATACAATTTTTTTCTCACATAATACAGAAAGGTTATAAGAGAACGAACAATATTCATAATAAGGAAAAAAATCGTAGCAGAATATTTAAAGTGAAATAAGAGAGAGTATCTTTAAATTAAAATGTTTGTTAAATTAAATGTAATTCTGTTTTTAATCATAATAGTATTGATTAGTAATATTGCGATTGAAGATTTTTAAACGTTCTACATTTAAGAAATTAAACTTGTCTCACTTCGCAAATTTTACTTTATTAAAATGTTATTTAAATAATTGAATATCGTGGTCCTTATAATAGTGTGTAGTTTCTTAAATATAAGTGTCAAAAGATAAATACCTATTATTATTGACAAAATTTACGACGATTTTACAACTTTATCCTCCTTAACGTTTTCATTTTAAAAATATGTAATGTAGCCCTATTTAACTACTAAAATAATTTTAAATTTGATTGTTAAGATCTCATTATAGAAAGTTATTATTGCTTATATCAAGTTAAAAGCTTTGAATTAACTAAAGTAAACAGAACCAGATGCTACCTACTGGACTTCACTGAAAAAAACGACCGCCATTCAAAGTATGTCATACCATATGTTAGCTGAAGTATGACAAAAAATCAATACCATTCGTAGGTCAGACATAACTAGATTCGAATTTAGTATAGCCATTGTACTGAGAAACCGTGACGGTTGAGTTATGGCCAGCTAGCTTCTACCTGGCTCGACCCGTCATTATAACCTACGATGATTGTGAAGCCGAAATTTTTTCGCCTTTTTTCTATATTCTCATTTAACAGACTAAAGATAACGGTTGAAACTTTTTTTTGTTTCTTTGGCGGCGTATTAAGACTGAAACCGCAAGGCTTGTGAATTGTGTTGCAAGGACTTATTGGTGATTAAACTTTGAAAAGGGTCATTATGATTTATGTTTAAATGTTAAAGATGGATATTTCGGTAATAATGTTTAAAGAGTACTAAATTTTTATGGTAGGCAATAGTCGTAAATAAAAATATAGGATTAATTTATACTTTTTTATTTTTAATATTTATTTGCAAGTTTAACCGTTGACAATTTACATATGATTAATCGTAATTATTTGACCACATAAACAATAAAGTGCGTTCACAAAATAAGACAAGTAATAGAGGCATAATATGTATGTACATGAAACTTAAATACAAAATAAGCAATATTCGTTATTGACTTCATATTGGTTATGTGACCAACATAATATCTACAGCAATTAGTATTAACATCAACTCTTATCTAATGACTAGTGTACTATACAGACATCAATATTCTCTATACATACGTAATTACAATTATTTACAATATATTTGGTAACAATGAGATATAATATCTATATCAAAATACTTAAGTCACATTTTATACTGGCAATTCATAACCTATATTACAATACAGATCAGTCTTAAAAGATATATTAATATAATTTATAACATCATTTAGTTTCACAATCGCAAATGTCTACTGCTAGATAATTAGGTTGGAATATAAGGCGTCAATCTATTTAGATACGTATGCGATACAATTGAACAACAGTCTCTTTAAATACATTAATTATATAAATAATCACAAGGAACGTTACTCGTACATTATTTGGCCGGCAGTAATCACTTCTCAATAAGGCATTGCCAGATTACAAGGCGACGTAGTATACACATGTGCTTGGAATGTAGCGACCCATTAAATAATATTTAAGAGATAACAAGAGGGCTTTTAAAACATGTTATCTGTGAACGCTGGGATACGTTTGAGGTAAGCAATCATGCACCGAAGAACGGGGTTGTAAGTAGCCCTGTTCGTCGAGCATGGAGGGTGAGTGATGGTTGGAATGCTTACGTAACGAGTTAGGTGGCCTCGGTCGCCCGCCATATGGTTGCTCATAATTTTGCGTGTCAATAGATATGTAACTATGATGGGGATTATCCACGTCTTGTATCTGACTGGTCAATGTTGTGTTTGTCAGCATTGATGTATCATCCTCGATACTAATGCCTACATTAGCAGCGGTGGGAGTTTGAGGAGGAATCGCGTCATACTTATACCAATGTTCTGGCGCAGTGGGGGATGCAGTGTACCTAGATGGATGTCGTCTCGCATTAGGACATACGCTGGGTGCGTAATTCATATTATCTTTATTCCATTGAATATTTGAGATATCAGGCATTAAAAACCTTACTTTCTCCCAAAACTTCTTTTCACCCCAAAATAGTACATTACATGTCTTTAAATAATTTTGGAATTCTAGGTCTAAATTCAAAGCGCTAATATCTGTAGTTAAAATGAAAACGACTCTGTGTCTTCTTATAGACGGGTGAATAGATGTGATAACATGTTTAAGAGCAGCTTTGAAAGAAGTTTTAGACCATTCGTTTTGCAAGAAATTAAAAGAAATAAATACAAGTATTCTTTTTGACGACTCAGCAGCGTTAGTAATTTGTTCTAACAAGTAATTTTCAGGGACATTTTGTAGGTCTCTGTAGTGAAAGCACATGGTATATCCACAATGTTCCATCTCTGGCGCAACTACTTTAGAAACAAAGTCATCGTCTAGCAAACTATAAACCGCATAGCCGTCGTACATCCTATCTCTATCGAGTTCACTCTCCTGAATAGAAGCACTTTTAAATAATCGAACACCGTATTTAGAATGCGCCCATAAGCGCACATTTTGTCTAAAAGAGAATGCTAAGGCACCAAACAATAAAATGAGAATTACACTTATAAGGACTACGGCTAAAAGCGGCACAAAGTTCAGTTTAATTGTGCTCACTTCATCATACTGAAATGGTTGGTTTTCAGTAGGAATTGTATTGTCCATTACACTAGAGTCCCGACACTTGTCCATCACATCAAACACAGTTAAATTAACACTTCGTTCGTTTTCACTTGCACACAGCATTTCAGACGGTTCTTCATAAAACTTTTTAAACCAGTTCACTAGCGGCATAACATTTTCACATGTACAGGTAAATAGGTTGCCTTTTAGCCGAACACTTTCCAAATGTGAGATATGAGCTAACTTCTTGTCTAGATTTAATACCTTGTTTCCTTGTAAGTTTATGATTCGAAGAGATGATAAGTTTTCAAATGACTTATTCGCGACACTAGTCAAGAGGTTATCGTTTAAGTATAACTCTCTTAAGTGCTTTGTTTGTGAAAATTCACCACCCGCTATTTCCGTTAAGTGATTATTTTCTAAATGTAAAACGTTGAGTGAGTGCAGGCCATTAAACGTGTCGTTATCAATAGTAGCTATATTACTATTATTTAAATATAGTTTGTGAAGCTTTTTCTTGCCTATAAATAGATGACTATTCAACGAGCCAAAGTCATTGCCATCTAAGTAGAGCTCAGTCGCATCCATAGGTATTTTCTCGGGAATATCTGTGTATCCAACATTAGAGCAATCTATTACGTTTGAATTCCAATTGCTGTCATGAAAACAGGAACAGCCCTCAGGACAAGTCATTTTACAGTCACAAGCCTCAAACTCGCAACAAAAACAGCTCGACGAACAATGTGTTTCATAAGAACAAAGGAACTGAGTTTCAGGAACATCCATTAAGTTAGCTTTGCCTCCATATTTATTATTTACAACTTCGCAAGTAACTGAGTCCAAGTCTACAAATCTAGGATATTGTCTCATGTGATTCCATAAATTAATTTTTTGCAGCCAAATCATGTGACAGTTGCATACAAATGGATTATTTGAAATGAAAAACTTTGGCAGAAATCGATGCTTTGGAATATGGGGCAACGTGAATGCAGATAGTTCAACGGTACGCAATTTATTGTCCGTCATGATAACTTTTTCAAGGTTTCTTTTTTGTAAAAATGTACCTGGCTGAATTGTGTGAATTTTGTTGTTATTCAAAAGAAGGACTTCAATAGAGTCCGGGATCGACTTCTCATCGACGTCTTCTAAAGAATTGCAACTAACATCCAACATTCTAATATTTTGTTGAACATTTTTCTCATTTTGTAATTTTGTTATATTATTTTGATGAATATCCAGCCATTCTAAGCTTTCAGGCATGTAGCTGTAATCGAAATAAATAAGTTTGTTGTCCGATATATTAAGCCAGCCTAATGTAGTCAGTTTGTTAAAAACTCCTCGTATGTCGGTAAGTTTATTTCCATCGAGACGTATGGCTTTCAACGTCGGATTTGAAAGAAATGCATCTTGCTCAATGGTTTCAATCCTATTCGATGCCAAATTTAGAACTTGTAATGATGGAAGAGTGCTGAATGTATCTTTTGGTATACTCATTATATGGTTGTCAACAAGTCGTAAACCATATAATTCTTCTAATCCCTCAAAGGAAG
Organism: Eurema mandarina; assembly: GCA_018238005.1. NCBI lineage: Eukaryota > Metazoa > Arthropoda > Insecta > Lepidoptera > Pieridae > Eurema > Eurema mandarina. The sequence goes on along the minus strand of DWAJ01001296.1, from coordinate 17,026 downwards.
TATTTGAGATCTTTGATATATTATTTTTACCAATATCGAGCGACTTCAAAAACCGTAGTCTTCTTATACCTTCGGGTATATAATTCAAATTGTTTCCATTCAGGCCTAAGTCTTGTAAATAAGTTATATTCTCAAAGGATCGCTCATGAATGATCGATATTTGATTGTTATCTAGATATAGTTGGCTTAGTACAAATAGATTAGAAAAAATATGTTCATTTAATGTTTTTATTTTATTGTCAGACATGGATAGCTGATGCAAGTTTTTAAGCTCAGCAAAAGCGCCATTGCTTATTACTTCGATGGCGTTATTATCCAAATTTAGCACTTGTAAGTTGTTAAGATCTTGAAATGACTTAGGATCCAAGCGCACTAAAGAATTGTGCGATAAGTTGAGTATAACTAATCGTATTAATCCAGCAAAGGTATCTCTATTTACCCAGTCATTTGTTAGTCGATTTCTCGACAAATCCAATTTCTCAAGTTGATCAAGTCCTTCCAATAGCCCCGGTGCAAGCACGGAGAGTGAATTATTTGCTAATGAGATTTCTTTTAAAACACGTGACGACTGGAATAGTTCAGGAGGAACGGCGACTAACTTGTTTCCAGATAACTTCAGAATTTTTAATGAATTCAACCCGACGAAAGCTCGGTCGCCAATTTCATTAATTAAGTTGTTCTGAATGTTTAATACCTCTAACGATCTAAGGCTTGATAGACCATTGTCGGGAAGTCGTAATACATTATTATACGACAAGTCTAATTGCTTTAAGCCAGTATTACATGATTTTCCGGGTGCAACCGGTCCTTTGCCCCAGTCCGAAAATCCAATTTCTGAGATATCCTGAATTCTATTGTTTGTTAAATTCAAAGATTCTAGGCTAAACAATGGGCAGAACACTTCTGAAGGCAACATATAGATGTTATTGTCACCCAAATCAAGCGAGCGTAGTTCCATTAATCCACGAAAACTCTCAGCGTGAAATTCCAGCGTCATTGCAGGCCAATCCGTATTATACGAGCGTAAAGTAAGGCTAGTTAGATCTCGAAGAGGCGATAATACTGTCGCAGGAACATATCGTATCTTACAGTACTCGATACTCAAGTCTTCAAGTTTGCGTAATTGGCCCAAGAAACTTCCCGTATTCATATGCAGTGAACTTTCAAAAAATAGTAAGTCCGTGCAAGTAAGTTTCAATTTATTTATATTGTAAGCTTGCGCCGTCGTTATATTTTTAAAAAGCATATCAGCTGAGCCAATAGTTTTGATATTGCATGTGAGAAAGTTTGATTCACTCAACTTTGCGTCGGAATAGTCCCATTGACAGCCACTAGGGGCGGGCGGCGCAGATCGTGCGCGCGCACCGGCCACCACAATCAAACACATCCAAACTTTTAACGAAAACATTCCGTATAAGTTTTCAGTCATTTTCAACACTAAAACAGTTCATTTGAAACGTGATATCACTCAGAAGTATAGTCCACAACTTGTTATCACTAAAAGTCAGTTTTATAAATCACGTATCGTTGTTTACACTAAGTTTTAGAGCGCATGTAAACAAAGATTGCGCGATCGCGGTGAAACTTTTGACGCAGCCATGCTCCCCTGCGGTCGGGCGGTAACTGACCTACGTAAGTTTGAACGAAAGCCGCGTGGATCTATGGAGATGCGGGAGGGGGGTGGGGGCCCCAGCCGACGGGTGGGACTAGCACTGCAGCTTACAACAGATGGCTCGCGTGTTTTTAGACATTCAAAAATATTGGTTATTCAACGCAGAAGACTTAGGTCTGCGTGGTTCAATGAACATAGCTCCTCAAGTTACATCTTAAAGGAGGTCGTGTTCGGTGTTTAAACAGTAGCCGATGTTGATGACAGATTTGTTTTGTAGTTTACTATGATAGTAATCATTAACTTTGTTTAGAAACTGTTTTATTGACTATAACAAGGTTCTTTATAACATATTATTATTATTATTGTTGATTCGTTTTTATAATTGTTAATATTATTCTTAATAATAAATTAAATTAAATAAGTAAATACATCTTAATAAATCTATAAATATTATATTTATTATTATAATACAATGTAGGTATGAATGTTCGAGTATTTTTGATGACATATGTAAATTTAATTAATGTTAGTTAAAAAATACAATTATAGATAGTAAATAATAAAAAAAAACATATTGGAATACTTATACTCACATACTTAAAAAAATATTTGGAAAAATTTAAATTTAACCTAAATAAAAAAATATAGTATTAAATTCACTTCCGAATATGTCGATATAACTAAGAAGGAAATAAGAATTTAATTCGATAGTGGGTGGACATGTTACAACAAAGCCAACAATTGTATATGAGTGACAGTTTCATAAATGTATGAAACCGAAGACTTTAGAAAAAAGAGGTTTTATTTAAGCGAAGTGCACAATAGATATACACGTGGCGAACTTCTTATAATATTTCATCTTATTATTAACTCTTGAATGCAAATGTATATAATAATAATGCTGTATGCACTTTTATATTTTTGTAGTATTGAAATTAAAAATGAACTCTATAACTTTAGACCTATTATTAAATGTAATGTAACAATTACTAAGTTTCACTGGTGTAAAATATGTTCCTGTTTAATTGGATTTTCATGTTAAAAATTAAGCTTTATTATTGGTATAACTTTTATATTCTAATAAGTTGATGGATGTATAATCGCCTACCACCGCATAATCTGAATTGTGTACATAAATACATCGTCTTTTATACAAAATAAAAGTTGTGTATTTACGTATCTATGCGTTCGAATAAGTACGCGTCACGAATCTTTAGCGCTGATCGAAACCTGCGCAGAAACCTGTCAAAAATAAGGTATCGAGGTAACGGCGCGGCGCCTGGGGCGCGTGATCGTCGGGTGCGCGAGCGTTGATTGGTTGTCAAAGTCGTGTTGTTTTCCTCGCACCAATACGTCAATTACGAGCGCGATTCTACCGATGCGCAGCTATTCTCGTCCAGCGCTAAACATAAATGACGCGTACCATACAATACAATAACAGACTAAAAATCTGTAGTAAAAGTAACCTGTGCATCCTGGTGTAATCTGTAATCTGTAACCTGAGCGCAACAAAAATCCATAGCTACATAAATACTAAACTTCGTAAAATGTACACAACATAATGTCACATAAGTATCTTGACAGATATTTACTTCAAGTGAATTATGATACGCAATTAGCTCCATTAATTTTATCAAGAGCTTGTTAGTTCTGCGAAATCAAAATAAAAACTGTATCAACTCTTCCTACGGAGTTATGGTTTCCTGTTTCGAAATAGAAATTACTATTTAGACGGCGTTGATACTGGAAGTAAACATTTATATTGAGTTACGTATTCGAAGAAAATATTTTATGAATTGCTATTGCTTTAATTGTAATAGGTACCTTATCTAGTTATTAGAATAACTGTAAAACTAAAATTTTAAAATTGCTTTTGCCTTTTTACAACTCCTCCAATTTAAAGGAAGATTGTTAGTTTTGGGAAATTAGATAAAATCTAAATAACCTTGATGTATACAACGGATCGAAATAAAAGGAAAACATTTATTAATAGTTTTTATTCATTTCATTTTATTATTATAATACTTCATCAACTATACTACCGCGTCAAAAAATTGTCTCTTGTCCTTTAAGTGTAGAAGCAAAACAATATTCCATCTCCCAACATTTCTTACTTCTCGATGGTCACGATAATTCGTCCTCCTTCATACTGATAAGGTCGCATTTGCTTGTTAACTGAAAAAACACGTTCATTCAGACTATCGTGAGTCAGAGGTTCATCAGATGCCATGACACGTGCGTGTCCAATCGCATCAACCGTGGGAGAAGCCTGCGACGTTTTTCTTTTGACTTTTATTCGTATTATAGGATTATTTTTATTATCAGTTGTGACGTGACTTTACTGTAAGCCGCATATTGAGAGAGATGAGAATTGATTCTTATTTTTAAGAGGTATGAAAATTAAACTTTTAATAGTAAGGAAATCCTCAAACCCATTAATTTAATTTAAAATACAAAGTTATTTTTCAATTAATTTATTAAATGCTATAAATAATGCTAAAAATATAAAATGAGTGAGCAGGCAGATATGAATTTTAAAAGTTCTTTAATTACGTACGTGGTCATTACACATAAAAATATATTGTCCATAAACTAAGGTTAAATAAATAACAATTATACAATAATATAATAATAAGTTATTTATATAACTTGCGGTTATCTATTAGTTTCCCGTTGCCCTCACATTTACTGGGAAATAATAGGACATTGGTGTGACGCAAGGTAACATATTGGAGCCCGAGCTATTGATATTCTCTGTCAATATTTAAGGTCAACATCTCACGTGCCCATGACGGCCTAATATTGACAAAATACATACACAATATTACCACGTATCGTATAACTTGATCTGAAAATATTAAACGTAACATTCCATAACAAACGATTATACAATATCACATTTTGACCTTTTAAACGTATTAACTCGTTATCTTGACGTTATTTATTACTATGTGTTCAATGTTCATCAAAGAGCCGTTTCACAACGCGTTGTGTTCAATTAATTTAAATTGTAGGTACTGCTCGTATTATTAATTTAAACTTTTCGACATTCAACAAAATCAAGTTGTCACTAAAATCTTAAGGGACTCAAGAAATGCGTAAATTTCTTCTTTGAATTGCTGTGAAATGTCGAAAATTAGACAATTCTATAGTATAATTTCGAGACTCAACTAACTAGAACGAATTGCGGTCTCCGGAAGCCTAAATTGAAACATTGTTCCGAAAACCTAAGAAACAAAACAATACAAAATTGGCAACCGGATTGAAACCGTAGCGTATTTTTAACAATTGTATTAGTTACCAAAAGATTTTATGACCCATTCAACGCGGGGATCGTTTCTCCTTGAAAAAGTGCGATGAAAAGGTGTCGCCAAACATGAATTGAAGGAATGCTCTCACTGGTTCGACTGGCTTCACAGTAACACTTCCAAAACCGTTTATGAAATCTTAAACAAGCTGCAGGATTGTAAATATTCTTGAGTCATATTACTCTCGTCTTTTGTCTTATTTTTTGAGCTGAAATTCTAAAGAGCTTCGCCGGAATGAAATTATCATTGTGTGGACAGTTTCTTGAATCTGCAATAAATTTTAAAAGAAAATTATGGTCCGCAATAAAAAAGGGACGTCGCCACCTTAAACAAAAGAATTCTACCGCAATTATCATATAGCCACCATAAACTGGTAAAAACAATAGTTTTGGTTAGAACAGTTTCTTGACTTTATTTTGTTATAGGCAGAACAACAAACTATAATTTTCTTTTATGTAGACCTTGCCATAATTCTCTAGATTAATGTTTATATTACACCAGAAACTATTAAATAATATTTTGTTATTAGTACGTTTTCGTGACATTGGTAATTATTGGTTTATTTTATGTTAGAAAAATGTATGTCACATTGTAGCGCGTAAACAACTAAACCCATTTTTATATGAGATGATTTAGCTATGGTTACAGAGGCTATAGAAGCTTTATAGTTCAGTTAAATAACGTAGTCAGTATATTTTAATAATAATACTAAATTAAATAATATTAATAAAAAAATTAAGTCTATAACTTACGCGATGGCATTAAAAGCGTGACAATAGTTTGTAAAAGACGTTTCACGGCACGGTAAAGGCATTTAGAGATTATGGGAGCAGAATATTTCTTCCGATAACACGACTGGAACAGGTTGCTTCACGAGGGGCCCGAACAGAGAGGCTCTGTGCTAAAAACGTCGACCCCTTATCTAGAGATGGTACTACCATAGACTTACTAAGCGGTACTAATTAGTTTAATATTTTGGAGGAAGTTACTTGATGGAATATTTCGTAGAATGTTATTTTAAATTAGGATGAAACGAGTTTGAATGATGAAGAGAATAGTTTGAGTGATCAAAACGAAAAAAAGCCATAGTTTTCATCATAATATACTTTTAATGTAACTGCTTTAGTTAGAAAAAAATGTCAAAAAGTGGCGTTTCAAGACAATGTATAATGAGCAAAAGTAATGGCAATTGGTGAATTTGTTCGATAGAGACTACAAGATAATGATTACACATACTGTGAGAAATTAAAATAATTTATCGATGAGGTAATAATTAGAGTCATCATCAGAGGATATCAAGTCAACATAATAAATAAATTTAAGCTAATAATTCAAACTAATCGCAGTACTAATTAATGTGAACAGTAGTAATTACTTTATTACTCAATGACTTTATAATTAATATGTATGTATTCGCTAATATCTGCAATGTCTCATTTCATAATTATCTACGTTCAAATTGTGGCGATTATAATTAATGAGTTTGGCTAATTTGATCTAGGGTTGATATTATTAGCATTAGCTATGTGACAACATACATGTAGGTATGGTGTACCATAATACTTACTTATAGAATGTAATGAGATTGTTACGTTTCTTTTGCAAATCGGTCTTTGAGTCGTAAAAGGTAGAGACAAAATTTATTGTATTAAATTTTTGTTGATGCAAAATCAGACTTAGGCATTCATGTGATTTTAAATAAATAAATAAATATTTTTAGGACATTTATACACAGCGCCATCTAGTTCCAAGCTAAGCAGAAAGCTTGTGTTATGGCAACTAGATTACGGAATAAATTACATTACATACTTTTCTTTTGTAAATACATACATACAATACATAGAAACACCCAGACCCCAGAAAAATACAAATGTGAATTACAAATATATTTTCCGGTGTGGGGATCGAACCCATGACTCTTCGCGCAGAAAGCAGTTGTGCTACTACTGCGCCAAGCGGTCGTCAAATCTTTATAAGCACAATACAAAATACAGCTAATTAACAAACTTAAGTCAAACCATTGTTTGACAGATTCACACCAGCATAATGGCCACATAGGTACTATTGTGTGTTGGTCCTTTATTTAAGTTACATCAAATTATAATGATATACTTTGTAGTATATTTTTCGCTGTGACCAAAAGCTGGCGACTTATAAAGAAAGACAAAAACACATTCGAACGGCGAAACATCGCATCCAAATTAAAATTGATTTCCATACTCGTGTCGTGTCTCGAGAAATTCATGTCTATCTCAGCATCCAGCTTCTTGCCTTCACACGAAGTCATCATTCATACCGCGAGATATCATCGTTCGGCGTGGGCCCGCTTGTTAACAATAAACGTTATCCTCACTATAGAAAATGTATCTCAGGAAAAATGTCCAGTTCATTATTTAGACGATATGCCTTTATGTTCGGTATATCGTTATTAATTCTCCGTGTGAGGAATATATTTGTAAATGTCCTTAATGTTTTGATTCAATCGCTTTGTTTGAGTATAGTTTATTATGACGTTTGTGATGTATGAAATGAAATATCAATTTTACCTTTTTAAGGTGGGTTCTCGGAGCTTGGCTTAATACAAAGAAAGAAGATAATATTCATATCGTTACACCATTAATATTTTCCTCTTGAAATAACTGTTACTCAAACTTGTTGAAGAACTAATGATATCTTAGTTCCTGTCTAACGGTAGTTCATCATCTCCAAAATAAACATCCTGACAGCGGAAAAATATTTATTAAGGGAACATGACAAATTACCATAAAATATATATTCCTCTAATATAAGTATGAACTCAAGGTTTGTATATTTGGAGGAACTTACTGTTAATCATTTATTTTACAGAAGCAATTAAAAAAGACTATTCTGAAAAAAAAAGTTATACCTGTGAGTATCACAATATTATATAATATATTAAAATAATATTTTGCATAGGCTTTAGATAGTGTTAGTTTTTAGACACTATGACTTATCTATATTTTGATCAAGTTTATGTAAAATATATTTCTTTTAATATTACGTTATACTTAAAAATTAAAATAATAAACAGTTTTTGTTACCAGCACCTGACCGCGACCAGTCAATCTCCTAAGTTCTTGTACAATTATTTTAATCTTATTAAAATCGTGCCCCATTGTTGTCTATATTAGAGTGGATACGCCTCGAGTTATTATTTTTATATTTCATTATTTTTTTTTATTTGTATCAACAACTTATCAAGTCATCAGCGACTACATTTTCACATTTTTTACTTTTAATTTAACATCAAACCAACCGTTTGATGGGGTATAATATCTTATTTTTAATTTCATAATCTTTGATGTTTTTTATTTATGTTTCATGTTAGACTGATAAATATAATTTGGAAATTGGTAGCAACGTGCCAATTTAAGTCTCATAGAAAATATCATATTTTTCTACAGACGTGAGTTGACGACCTAAGCTATATATTATAATATAAATATTGTATATGATAATGACACATACATAACAATGATAAAAATAAATTTAATAAGGCCATATCCATAGAATATCGTCGCGGAATAACAAAAGATAAAACAGTACATAATATTCACGTCGCTTGTTAGACAAACACAGATCCCGGCTGATACCACGGCGTGGGTGCAAGGATGTGACTAATGCTGACCGTACCGGGACAGATAGGCCCGATTTATACTAACGAGAAGAGTCTCTTTGTGTCGCATAATCATTGAAAACATCTTAATTTCTTTGCTGACGATACTTTACCTTACCACCACGTGGATGCAAGAATGTGAATATTGCTGACCGTAGCGGAATTAACAGGCAAATGATTTTTTTTTATTTTTATTTATTTAAAACACTTTATTGTACATTAAATAACAATCACAGCAAACAGATACAAATAAAACTTAAATTGTTATGCACAAAAGGCGACCTTATTGCTACATAGCGATCTCTGCCAGGCAACCTGAGAGGTACGGAAAATATAAAAAGAAAAAATAAATATAAATAAAATTTAAAATAGTACATAATCATAATCGATAAACTACATAAAATACATATGTAAGAATTGATTCTAATAAATGATTTTTTTTTAATTTTATATCTATAGCTTACGTCTATTGTGAAATACTTTTACAAATGCTAATCTTACCAGGACAAATGATGTCCCACTTATTTAAACATTAAACAATGTTTGATCGTCTTTGAGTTGCCTTAAAATTATAGAAATGTTTTCCTTCAAGATTTTTGATGGGATTTAATCATACATTACATCCAATAAGTTTTGACATCTTAACTTACATTAGATGTACAAAATTTTTAAGATATCTTCGTACTGCATTATTTAAACTACCACAGTTCTTCCATTAATAAACTCAAACTCCAAAGTTAAAACTCGCCAAACTTATAATCTAAATCTAGTCTAGTTATCTCAGCCCCATAGAACAATCTGTCGGTACGATACTAATCCTCTTTTGGTTAATATTTGTCCCAACGGACTATAAGCTTGATAGTACAGAGAGCACTAGTGATTGAACACAGACATTATATCCCCCGCGTAGTCGCTGTTGAGATTAGTTAACAGCTAACGAATATTAAACCATATATGAATAATAATAATCATTAGTTCGTATTTAGATAATACTTTTTTACGATCAATTATGTTTTAGTTAATATAATATATGCGAACTTCTTTATATTATCAAGCAAACCAAATGAAATAAAGTTTATCAACTAATTTCCTCGAACATTCCTCTAGTGAATTGTTTTATTAATCATTAAATAGTATAAAACAAAGGCGCTTTCTTCTGTATACAGATGCTGCAAACTTTAAAAGTATAAAACCGAATTTTATGCGGATTTTTTTTCAAAGTCAAAGTCATAAGTATTTTTATTCAATTAGGCTACATAAAGTAACACTTTTGAATCGTCGTGGTATTACAAAACATTTACCACCGGTTCGGAAGGCAGTTTCTACAGAGAAGAACCGGCAAGAAACATTGATAGTCGCTCTTTTTTAAAAATAAGAACATACAATTGTAAATATAAACAAAAACTCGACTATTATAATATTTATACATGAAAAAGGTCAACGTCCCACGATAATTATTATTTTAATATATAGATACCAGCCAGATGGCAAGGATAATCACAAATATAATGATTTTACTGTAAGTATAGATTCGTAATAACTATAAAATAGCTAAGATTATACAAATATCTATAATTAATATTCTTAAGTATTTATTAATTAATATAATATATTTAATTCTTGTACGCCCTAGGCACATAAAGATAATAAATGGCAACATTATACATCCTTAAACCACGCTCAATATTCATAAATAAAACACGTTTTCGTTCTCAACACGTAATTGAAAACTATCGATAAATTTCAATCACATATCTTATGAACATATTTCGTAATAAGGGGGCGTAACTTGAATGAATGAACATGAAGTTATAGAACCTTAACAAGATGAAATTTAAATTACGAATCATCGGCTGATATTTATTTATTCATGATAGTTTTTGTTACACGATACGAATTATGTTAAGTCATTCTCTATTTATAGCTAACATTCCCTTTAAGATACCGTCAATGATCAATCAAAGTGTTAACTGTAAATTACAATATAAATTTATATTATGTTTGTTTTTTATCAAATATTTTGCGTGAGTCATGAATTTTTTTTTAATAATTTTGCCATACCTAACTATAAAGTGGTAGGTATATATGGTTTTGATTTAACACCGATCTAGTAGACAGCAACGAATAAAAATATTCGATGACACCAAGAATGATATGGCGCAATTGTTAAGAATTTCGACGGAGTAAAGGATGCTTGAGCGGACTCTCCAGCACTCACTTTCCCCGATAGCCCACATCGTACACTACAAGAATAATCTAAGCAAATCACGTCACATAAACGTACCATAAAATAATTAAACCCAGTTCACTGCGAAGCTCTATCAAACGTTTGAAATTATTTGTTAATTATCGTATCAGCCGCTAATCATATTGAGATTGCGTGCTATTGGCTTGGTTTACAGGTAATTCAATTAGCGATTAGAATAGCTCGTAGCAATTGCCTAGCTTGAATTGCATTTGTAAACACATTAACGCGATATTATGTAATAAAGCTTTTCGTAACCATGTAACTAAATAAACAAAAAAACATTGTTCATCTACACTAATATTATAAAGAGGAAAGATTTCTATTTTGGAAGGAACGAATAAACTCTAAAAGTACTGGACCGATTTTAATAATAATTTTTTCATTAGAAAGCTACATAGGCTATATTTAGTACTATGTCTTCTCGTGCGAAGCCGGGACGGACCGCTCTTTAATACATTTTAACATATGGATATCGATTATAATTCATAGTCTGTCTTCATACCTTCACAATTTATTGTTGATCAAAACGTTTCGTGTTTTTATGTTTTTGTGTATATCTTACCAACGGCACAAGAAATTTAAAAGTGATTGTTTTACTATAAATTTAAATAGAGGACAAAAATCATAAAACCGAGTACAACAGAACATTGTCTTCAATCAGTGACCGTTGATATTCTCATGTCTGTTGAAGCAGATATGAGAATTTACGAGCTTGGTGCACACATAGGCATATGCCACACGTGTTACACTTTAATTTACAATTAGGGTTGTCAGCCAATACTTTTTATTAAGATTTTTTATTAAGTTGTCAACTGTCGCCTTAGATTAAATACGAGAATCATGTCTGTTAAACTAGATACGAGAAAACGTTTATGTTAAAAATTAAACAACAAATAAATAGGGCTTCCACTTCAAAGTTATATTAAATAGCTATAATTTTTCATTGGAATTGGAACTATAATAAATATTATTACAAAATAAATATAGCTTTATTAGATCTCCTTTTTATATTATAATAGAATAAATAAAATTTCTAGTCTTAATGTTGATTGAAAAGAAATTCGTCATATAATATCATCACGTAATGAATAAGTTCCGTTTGTTTTGGGCAAAGGTGTATAAAACGGACCGTAACACTACACTAATCACACTTCCGTTATTTTGTGATCCTTCATTCTCTGACCCAAACTCGAACTAATGTGGAATTTGATACCTCAACCTTTTTAACTTCAAATCCATCAACGAGTTTTAATTAAAAAAATAAATTATCAACAAATGGAACAAAACCATGGCCTTTTGTTACAAAAATAATCGTGTGACATTGACTTTCGATTCGTAAAATCGATTGTATCGATTGTTATCTAATCGAGATAACTGCGACAATCGATTTACTGTTACGCAATTTTATCAACTGGTTAAATGTGATTGTTATTGTTCAACGAGCTTCTACTCTTGCTTTTGTATGTGCTTCAATAACGATATCTTATCACGTAAGTGTCTTAGTGTACTTGAACAATTCATAATCAAGGTTAAAATGTCCCATCTAACTAATACAATATGCGCAAAAACACATCAGTCCTTACGACCTCAATAATTTGGTATATACCTATATATGGCTTGAGAAACTAATGTTTTGGAATACGAGCATATTGAAATTTACAGTGATATAGTGTCTGAAATGGAACACCCTACCCACTTTTATAAGACGAAATACAGTAAGGTTAGTATCTACATACTAGTCTACTACATACGAAGTCCTTCCTAAACCTAATGGGTTTACTAAAATAATTTAAATAATATTTATACAAACTTTTTCTTCTTAAGGATGAGCAGTAAATGAGCAATATTCAAAGCAGTTTCAAATGCAATATTTAATTATCGTTAGTCTAATATATTCATAGCTGGCAACCCTAACAGATTAAAATTCATAATGCCTGCTAACAAGTCCGTTCCATTGGCGATATTGATATAAATTGATTACGACTCGTCGCGACACACATTAATAAGTTTCGACGCAAATAACTTATCTAGCATACATTAACAACAATAATAATTAGTATCCTGCACTGAAAATGATTAACAGATTATATAAAATCTTTGTGACTTATGTTAATTTAAAACGTTTTGCATTTAACCAAACATTTACCTTGATAGTTTTTTATTTAACAAGTATCAACAACTACAAATCTAAACTAAATAAACCAAACTACAATTCTTACTATGTAAGTAGTTGACATCCTTTAGATAATTATAATTTTATTATTTAGCACGAGTAAAAAGTTTACAATCCTGTAATAGATTACTAAGTAAAATATTTTATATTAATTTATTTTCCAGAAAAGCAATCAAATAATTTATATATACTAAGTAATATCCTACTGCCTCAATATAACTAGAAAAGCGTCCTCCAATTTTTTACAAATAATTACTAACTTCTACCAAAACATTGGAACAACGTGTTCTATGAGACACGCAATACGACGCTTAAGCCTATTAGCTCGCTTGTGTACTTTCTCGTCCATCCAAGGGCAAGGTCAGGGTAGACTGCGCTCATCAATTCTATGTAAATAATCTCCCGGTATTCGCGGTGCACAATAAAATATGACTTGATGGATTGTTGTATTATCTCAGCTTCATTTTAACGTACAATGGAGCGTGTTGCGCGGATGCGGTTTCTATTGTTAAAAAACTTGAATAATATCTCTTTATTACACACATTGTTGCATACTTGAAGCTCTCAGATTGCGATGTAACAACGGGGTTAATAGATGAACATTTAAATGATAATAGATAGCTGTTTGAAAATTGTTTATTATGAGTACATATTGAAATAGTAAATGATAATGTTACGTAGTAAAATTGATGATGTATTTTTTCTTAACACTTTTTTTTATTTAAATGACGTCTGCCATTACTAAAAAGGGTTTGCAATTTAAGGTATTTTTTAACAGAACTCATTGCAATATTATAATTTATAATTTTTAATATCAATCATAAAAAATAGATTAAATTGCTTAACGCCCTTCGTAGTATCACGTTTTAAATTGCCTGCGCTACAAATAATTATATAACAATGATACTGATATTAAAAATCAATAATGAATGCCTAATAAACCTGATCAATCAGTCATTGACCTCGATTCGTTCCAATCAAATCGCTCGTACAATTTGACTTGTGTTAAACGATGATTGGTTGCGACATTGCTTAATTGGTTGTATGAATTTTGCTCATGTGTTGCTTTACTTCAAGCACGATTTCTATATAGACGCTGTTTTACACGTCACTTATGTCATGTTAAAGTATTATAAACAGCGTGATCTATCGATTAATTATTTAACAAATTATAAAGCTATATTAGGTAAAATTTAATATACTTTTTGTATGGTTTTCTTGTTTAAATAAAACATCATAAACTCAGAAATACACTCTAAATAAAAGACATTATGAGTGCATTTTCATGTGTATCACAATTGAATCCAGTTGCTCGCACTGCGTCTAAATTTCGCATTTTCCGATCAATAAATTATCGGGTGCACAAGCACCTAATAAGTCAAGACCTAATCGTCCGTGCTGTCCATACGTCTTCGTAGATCTACGTATAGATGAATAGACAGTGTGATTGCAAACACACTTTGTTTCGGATCCACGTCGCGACCATCGATCACTGTGCCTGCGCACCAATTTGTTCGTTCACTTTATTCTTGTACACCCTTGTCGTGTACGGAATGCCGGCAAAGATTGCCCGACAATGAAACATGTTTGTTATGTCAGCTATTTTGCCTACTTTTATTTTTAGATCTTGCTCGGAGTAGTCAAATAAGACTAGGCGTAAAAACTTACGATTTGTATCCTAAACATTTTCGAATCATTTAATATAGTCTATTTACATTTAAAAGATTTTTAAGACTCTTTATAGAATTACCTTGGTATGTAAAAAAAATAAAATGTTCAAATCAGTTACGTTATAAATAGCAATAATATAATTATTGCAATATCATTCATAGAGCTTTTAAAAAATCTATTTCCAATCTGTTACTTTTCTTTGATCAACTTTTATTTCAACGGCCAATGATAATAAAGTTTTTATAGCTATTCAAAGCTGAGAAGACGCTCTTCCAGTTTCGAGGTTACAGTGTTAAGGCATGTCAGTTCTGATAGCATTTTAGATTTGATTTATGGCTTCAATGTTAATTGTAAGGTCATGTTCAGCATCGCTCATGTAGCTTGTATATAGGAAAATCATGTGTCATCCATTTGTTCCTTGTAAAGCCTTGTCTAAGTCGAATAATATTGACTGAGCATCGTATTTTGACGGATACATTGAGGCTGTTTAAACAGCTCAAAGTCAAGAATTTGTTCGTGAACTTGAATATATCGTAATACTTACTATACACAGACCGTAGAAAAGAGAACCATAAAGTTTTTTTGAGAAGAAATAGAAGTTTTTAGACTTATTAATGTCTACTACAAAAACAGTCAAACTTATTTTTTTTCCAATTTAGATTTTTTAAACTAATTTAACATCTAATCATAAGTGTTTATAAAATCGCTCATACTATTCACGTTCTTACATTTAACCCAAGTAAAGTAATAAGTGCAAAAATTTGTCATAATGTGCGGAAATATGACGTTTGTTTACTCTTTCTTGAAAAAACTTCTTACTGGATGTGGGTGATAAATAATTAGCATTCAAGTAAATTAGACCCTGGACTAAAACACAGGATGCTTTCCTTCAGCTATTGGCATGAGTATGAAAATTACGCAAGTAAAACCGAGGAGCCACGCGAGTTAAAATATATATTCAAAAAATCTATGCAGTATTCAAAATACCACACCTATTTTTCTATTTATTAATGAAAAGAATTTCCATTACGTCTGTTAAGTATCGTTCCGCAGAACACAATACAATCTTAATGAGTAACATACATAGCGTTGTAAGTTCTCGGTTAATTTATTACTTAGTTTGTCGCTACTAACTGATTAAAGCACAGCTTCCTTTCGTGGGCGATCTAATTACCGACAAACCGAGAACAATAATATGTAATCTGAATATTTATGAGCGCGCTCATGTTACAATGCATCCGTGAATTTGATATACTTTACTGTTTATCTTGAACGAAAATTGACTGTGTGCAATGAATAATTTATTGTGAGCAACCGGCACTGACGTTAACCATATTTTAATATAAATCCATCTACCATATTGTATGCAAAATTGCCATTGAATGCAGTGCAAGGCGGGATCATTATTCCAATATACGTTGCGATATTCATCACTAAGAGCTCTTCGTTGCAGGATTATAAACAAATCATCTTTATACGTTCCTCCAAACTTGCTCGATATGAATGTTTGTGGAATCGATTTCAATATTTTTTCACATCGACGTCGTCTATTTATGGCGAGGGCATTTCGATTGCAAATTTATATTACAATAACGAGTCGATCGTTATTATAATATGACTGTATTGGCGATGGACCAATAGTGAAACAATGCAATGTACTCACTACTCAGGTATTATTAACTATCGACGGGCTATACATTATTCAAATAAACACAGACAGGTTGGAGTCTTGCGCTTCTTACGTATTTACTTAAAAATATTCATATAAATATTAATGTCAATATTAACAGTAAAACGTACGAAACCGTACCTAATAGCTTACTTTTCATACTGATTTGGTGTGTACAAAGAGTTAATGCTGCAATATTGCAAGATCTTTCTTTCATACATTATCTTATTGTGTTTTATTACTGGACATATTGATATATTATGTTTAAACTAATTTAATCAAAAATTAAAGTTTTTTAAATATCGTTAAACTATCTTTCCATGAAAATCCAATTTTTTGACAAATATTTATAATACATATTTCAAACCAAATATGTAATAACTTCATTATCTAAATCCTACATATAGTTATTCAAATTTCTTTAGATTCTGATTCTCAGTTTTATTTATATTGTTTCATCTCGTGTTTTGTTTACGGGACATCAAAATTAGCTATCATTAGTGTAATGGCTGCCCTAGATACGGCTGTTACAATAAATTTCTTAATTGCCCCTAGATTCTTGGAGGATGATGCAAATCTGATAACTATGTGGATATTACGAGATAAGATAAAATTAATATACTAAAGTGGTTCAATGTCAGGTTAGGTTTGAGCTTAATAGGGATTTATTACGAGACCATTATAGAAAAGATATAATTTTTATAATTT
>DWAJ01001295.1:0-23447 GCA_018238005.1 Eurema mandarina | reverse complement strand
ATCTAGTTCCAAGCTAAGCCGAAGCTTGTGTTATGGCAACTAGATAACGGAATAAATTACATATACATACTTTTCTTTTGTAAATACATACGTACAATACATAGCAACACCCAGACCCCAGAAAAATACAAATATATTTTTTCGGTGTGGGAATCGAACCCACGACCCTTCGCGCAGAAAGCAGTTGTGTTACCACTGCGCCAAGCGGTCATCGAATATTATTAAGATGAAAAAAACATTTTGCTGTAATCTTGTAATAGTAGTTGGTCTTATATTACAATTTTTTAATTCCAGGATCTCATAAAATACACACCGGCCAGTCATCCCGACCACGCAATGCTTACTGAAGCTTTAAATATGACGCAGCACTTCCTCGACGAATTCAATATTATTCAGACTAAGTCTATGTTTCCAGTAAGTTTATTATTTTTTAATTAAGTATTGTTGTAAGGTAACTCTTAAGAATAAATAATTTTACATTGTTATCGCATTGCCTTTTTTTTTAGAATGCTGACCGGGCACAAAGAAGATTGGTTAAGAACTCCTTTATAGTAGAACTGTCGGATGGGCACAGAAAACTACGCCATCTGTTTTTATTCAATGATGTTATAGCATGTGCTAAATACAAGGTACATGTGTATATTATTGTGATTAGGCCATTTGTGTCTTATAATAATAAAATATTAATCCTATAAATTTTTTAACAGGCGTCGGGTCGTGATAAATTTACATTCGAGTTGAAATGGTTCATTCCATTGCCGGATATCGTAGTAGTGGAAGAGGACGGTAGTTCCATCGAGCGGGAGACCTCGCCCGCTAACATAGTGGCGCTGAAGTCGCAGGCGTGCACCGTACGAGATCAAATACTCGCCGAAGAGAGAGCCGCGCAGGATGATAAGGTATTATTATAAGGATATTGACTCTTTGGCAATATTTATTGCACAGTCGACTGCTAAAACATAATTACAAATTATGTTAATAAAATTCTAACAAATATAATGAATTCGATTTTTTGTGACGTCGTATGAATGTTTTCATAATTACTCATTAAAACTTTCCTTAATCTGACTTAAATTTGTTTCTATTTAAACGAAAGGCACGTGGGTTGTAAGATATAAATTGTATACATTTTAAATAGGTTGCTGAAAGTATTAAAATTCTTTATTCAATATATTTATAAGGGACCAACTGGACCCTATTAGTTTATTTGAGCATTCAATGCTTAATGTTGAATTACAGAAAATCCGTCTAGGAGGTCGCGGCGGTGCAGAGAAGCAAAGGAAGAAGCTGGCGGAGCTGGAGGGGCAGCTGGTGCTGGCCAGCCCCAACCTGGTGTTCCGCGTGGCGGCGCGCGCGCTGCAGCGCCACCACGTGTTCTTCCTCAGCTCCGAGTACGAGCGCACGCAGTGGATCGACTCCATACACGCGCTGCAGGTAAGACGGAGCGCCCCCTTATATCGCCTCAGTTTAATCCCATATGAGTCCCCATTCAGACTATTTTATTCTTGTCATTGTTTTGTAAACAACCAAACATCGTAATAAATTACTAGCTGTGCCCGCGTAGTTCCCGTTCCAGGAACAATACTGGGATGCAAAGTATCCTACGTGTTAATCCAAGGTATCTACATACCATATTTAAAATAAATCGGTCCAGCCGTTTTTGCGTAAAATAAAATACATACATTCTCACAAACTTTCACATTTGTAATGTGAATTATGTGACGATATAGTAGCGACTTAGCGGGCAAACGAGCAGTAGGGGATCCTGATGTGATATTTGGAGTCTAAACCGCAAAGAAATGACAATTAAATTACCGCAATTAAATTCATTATACTATACAATAGAGTTTAAATTTTATTGTCCGTCGACTGTAAAACTTTTTTATCATTACAAAACATATCTACATGAGAAGGATTAGATTATTTAGTCGGCTTGTTACGATCCTCGTATGATACGAAGCTGTAGAGTGTAGTGAAGTATGCGCGGCAAGCGTGTGTGTGTGCGCGCAGGCGTCGTCGGCGCCGCCGGCGGGCACGAGCGCGGTGTCGATGCTGGAGCTGCAGAGCTGGGTGACGGCGTGCCGCAGCTACCTGCAGACGGACATGGGCTCGTACCTGCTGCGCAGCGGCCGCGACGACTCGCTGCTGCTGGGCGACCTGCAGCTGCACGTGGCCGGCGTCACCGCGCCGCTCGACAGCGCCGCCGGTCAGTCACCCCCTACACACCCTTTTAAGCTATTGCATAGCTTCTATCGCGGGCCTTGAGCGTGGAGAATGAATACAAAAATGCCATAACGAAAAAAAAGCTAACACCGACCGGCCCAGCGATGATAGATTTTTTAACGGTCATCACGCTTAGTGTAACTTAATTTAATATCAAAGAATTACACAAGTTTTATTTAATTGAATTATTATTGATAAAAAAAAACAATATATAAGACCAGTTTTGTTAAATCATCATCTCTCATCGTAATAAAGGCAAACTTATCAGTTGACAATTCATTAACTAGATTTCTTAATTCTGCAATTTGGCGGTGAAACATTAAATATTATTTGTACAAAACTAAGGAAAACACATGAACATTGATATTGATTGATACAAGAAAGACGTGTGACGTTGTAGTTCTTAACATCCATATTTTTAGAATATTTTTGAGCAACAATTGACAATAGAAAACTCTATTGTTATAAAAAGAAGCAGATAACAAAATGTTTATTTATAACTTGCAATTCACATCCTCAGATTACTATCTAATCGTGGAGGTCGATTCGTACGGGCACTACTTCAGGAAGGCTAAATCGAAGTTGGTGTGTCGAAGTGCTCAGCCGCGCTGGAACGAGAGCTTCACCATCGACCTGGAGGGCTCGCAGAACTTGCGTCTGCTGCTGTACGAGGACGCCGCTAGGCCTGTACTTAGAGGAAAGTGCACACTTAAGGTTGGTCATTATTTCTTATACATATTATATATTTTTGTAAGGTATTTTCTTTGAAATCTTAATGATTGTTCAATTCTTATATTGTTTGTTTATACAGTTTTTATAGTAGTAATACTATCACTTAGTTCCTATAATGCTTCATATGTAGCTTCATATGTACGACACATTTAACATTATGTAACATCTTAATCGTGTCATATTACACAGTATAAATAGTGATTGACTCTAAATGCAAAGTAAAGTTATTAAAGTCGGGGTTTGAATTTTATTTTTCTTATGAGAGTCAAATTTATCAGAGATATTATACACATTCAAGCATAAGGCAAAACAAATTTGTACGATGTTGAATAGCCGGATCCACACCGGACGATCCAAAGCGCTCCGATCGCGCGCGGCATGGAGCGCGCACAACGGAGCGTGCAGTGTAGACGCGCCGCGCGTGATATAAACTTCACTTTGGATCGTCCGGTGTGGATCCGGCTTATAATATGTCTTATGTTTATATAAAATTTTAAATTAACAAATTTGCTGTAAATAAGGAAAGTAAATAGGAAAATGGATTGTTAATTCAAAATTAACCGCTTCGCTGCCACATGGACGGAGTTTTGCCCCAGGGCCAAAAATAGTTTTTTTATTTAATTGACTTTAAATGTGATTGGTAACGTTTTTTAATGCATTTATATATTATATTTAGGCATTTTACTGTATTGAACGAGGTGAAAAACTGCCCGGCACCGGTGCGTGCTTGGCCCTGGGAATAGAATGGACATGCTGAACAACGCAAGGGTGCTTTGTCAGTTTTTGTCAAGGTTTATAGTTTATTAGAAATAAAACACAGTTATATTTTGTTATATACATCAAATATATTCAACATAATTCAATCAATTGAGAATATTACAAAATCCGTTGAAAAAAAAAGCGAATGAACCACATGTTCATTAAAACATAATAAAAAAGTGGTAATTTGATTCGAGGAAAAAAAAACGTTTCTTTGAGATATCGGTAATCAAAGAACTTATCAAATTTAATTTTATATTTCTTTTTATAGAAAAAAGCAAAATATTAAAAAAAGGAAAGAAACCACATTTGAGTTTCTTTTTTATCTATAGTTTACTGTTTTCCGTTTTTGATTCCATCCATTTTTCTGGCAGATATTTGCTATCAAAAAAACCGAAAACATTTTCGAAAAAAGCAAAAAATCCACATGTAGTATTTCATCTAATTATTACAATAAAACAATAAAAATAAAATTTACATGGTGAGAAAAAGTTTGAGCACCAGGACAAAATTTGTTTTGGCTTTAAAAATTTTCAGATAAAAAAACATAAAAATTGGATGTCATCCACATGAAGATTTCGAGCCAATGAATGAAATTCATTCGGTCTCGTTTTCATAGCCCTATTTTTATTCGAGATATCGGAAATATAGTAAAAAGTTCAGATATAAGGGCCAACTTCAGTGTCATAAATATGGACACTTACCTCTTTATTTAACTCATCTCTAATAACTTTGTACAAGTCTTCTATTGTGTTTCTAGGTGCATCCTTGTGTAAAACTCTCATGGTAGAAACATATTCACTAGGCAACAAATAATCGAGGGCACCTACATGCTGTCCAACTTTAATGTACACACCTTTGTTAGTTTTACATAACTCAAGTAGTTTCTCAGCTCCAGCTTTGTGAGCATCACTTTTTACTTGCAAATATTCCTTCGATTCTTTATCCCACTCTTTACTGTAAAGCATAGACTTATATATCCTTCCTATATCGATTGCAGTTCGTGCTGCCCTTGTATGTCTTACAATTGCAAGACAATCATAATCGCCTTCCGAAATTATAGACGCAGCAAATACTCCACCGCCAATAGCAACACTTCCATATAGTCCAAATTTTACTACTCGTGATAAGTTTCTAGACAACATTTTGCGTTTAAAAAAATTACATAGTCTCCTTTATGTTTTATTATAGAACATTAGAATTAAATAAAAAACGCTTCTCTTCACTAACGTCTAACAACAAGAACAACGTCATCGATGATACTTCTGAATACTGATTTTGATACTGATAACCTATTTTTGTGATTTGTGATTTGTCAAATTGTCTAGTGTCTACTGTCTACTGTCTTGAGTCTTCCGAGTTCTGACTTCTGACAAAATTTGACAATGAAATTGAATCACTCAAGTCACTATCTGTATATTATACAGATTATAAATACTGAACCATAGATTATTTGTCATAGAAAATACTATGTTGAAGACTGTCAGTTTTTAATGTATTAAATTCGAAAGAGTATATATGCGGTTAGTGCTTACAATGTAGACGGAGAAAACTGAAAATAGTTTACGGTCTAGAGCTTCCACACTACAAAAGACTACAGATTATGTTCTAATTTCTATAAAAAAATCTACAGATTATCATAATTATTATGCTGATATTTTTATTCATTGTGTTTAATATGTGAGGATCATAGAAGACTATTTTTAAGTTTTATCTTATTTATATGTGCATTCAGTTTGGCTTTATTTTTGATATTTTTTTACTACCTGGTATCCCCAAAATGGACCCCGCCATATTTCTTTCGTATGTAATCCGCTTCCGTTGACAGTTCTTTTTAGCTAAAATCTCCGAAAATGAAAGCCAAAGGCGAGGTAAGATTTTTATTAAAAATCAAATAAGTTCCCGTAAATAAGAATGAGACAATCAAACATGTTTATTGTATTTAAAATAAATCTTCTTTTTATTAGAAACAACTTTTAAATGTGGTAATAGTGAATGAACATAGTGCGGGAGTCGGTACACGTTGCTGCGATGCTTTGGAAATGTTATTTAGATTTAGTCGTTGAAAAATGTGGAATCTCAGTACATTATTTTATTCTAAATAAACAAATGGCTTCCTTAATGTAGTATTTTGTACGTAAATATATCATTTATTTAAATGCTAAATTGTGAACTTTGAGGTTATGTCATGTTGTTGCTCGTATACAATAAACATAAATTAACTATTCCGCACATATTTTTAATATACAATCTAGCGAAAATACTGACTAATCTTTTATTTTTAGTTGAAGGAATATGAAGTCATTGGCCGTAAGTTGCCATCGGACAGTGAGCCAAAGCCGCCACTATACAAAATGAGAATTTTCTCTCCAGACCAAATTGTGGCAAAATCTCGCTTTTGGTACTTCTTGCGACAACTGAAGAAGTTCAAGAAGACTACTGGTGAAATTGTCTCTATTAGGGTGAGTTTCCTTTAAATTTAGAATTGCTACTAATTCCTACCAAATCCAAAATAATTGAACTAAAATTTTAAATTTGATTATTTTTAGTCTATCATTGAGCTACCATTTAAAATTTGTTTATTTTTAGTCTATTTATATCTACTCATATTAAGTCAGTAAAGTTTAATTATCCATTTATCATATGGATGCAATATCCACACTTTCGGCTTTAGACATTAGGTTCAAATTATGGATCAGTCAAGGAATGGAAAAGGTAAGGAAAAAAAGGAAAAATTAACAAATACTAAATCTGCTTGTGCTTGAAAAAATTTATTTAGGAGTGAACCATTCTAGTACGGGATCCCTGGTACATTTTTCCAACTGATTACTATCAAGCTAATTTTTGGCGAGTAGCTTTATTTTGATGTGACGCCCAATAATTTCCTATACCAAACTCTCGATTGTGGTAGCTTACAGAGGTAGCAAGGATAAAATATGTCGATTTGGTGATTAAAAAATATTTATTACTAACTGATTTTTCTTGAGTTATATCTCAAGATAATTAACTAAATTACTTGAAAAAATATTTGTCCTACAAAATCTATGGTTTGATCAAGTTTGTCCCCTCTTTCCAACATCTATAGATTACTAGGTCATCGTAAATTATTACTAACAAGCTGATTTTTATTTTTTACTTAGTTAATTATTAGTATTATTTAACAAACATATTGTCCTACAAATTTCGTGGTACGTTTTTCCGGTCCTACGCTGAAAAGATGTAGTACAATGCTTTTTAATGTTACTATGCTTTTAGGCCGGCTTACACCATGGCAATACCATACTATATCAGAAAATTGCCAGTATGCAAAGACATTCTCTAAAGGCGTTATTGCATAATTTAAATTGCGGCAGGCATTCTCTTTCTATTTTTCTTATTCGCCGTAATTTCTTTCATATCATGCTTATGATGCCGACAATAAATTACATTGATCGAGCCTCGCTCTAGCCTCACATTTATGAGCGAAGGTGACCGCTTGTCGACAAGCATACTTTGAAGTCAGTTTCTTACAATCGTATATTTATTTAAAAACTTACCTTCTTTTATAGCTGTAAAACTTCTTCCGAAATGTTTAAATTTCGTACACGGTTGTTTGTTTTTTGTAAATCTTTAATAAAACTTCATCACTTTAGCATAAGACAAATAAATATTACATAAGCGGGATAAGAATAAAAATGATGTATGTATTTATATTCGCTCAGATCCTGATTCCTAGGGTAAAATAAAAACATTGATTTATGACAAACATGGGACGAGAGTCGAGACTGACAGTTAACACTGTCAAGGTTTTATAGACATGTCAGTTGTCGCTTGTCATCTGCCACATTGAAGACTAAGAATATTTTAACAATCATATTTATGTGAGTACAACATATTAGAAAATCTAATTATATAGTAAACTTATGTTATTTATATATTATTTTCTATGCAGTAGTTCCAGTTATGAAAAATAGCAAAAAAAATACGCGACTATAATATATACATAAATACCATGCATTGCCAGACAAAACTACTCTTTAAATGTTTATTAAATTATAGTGAGATTAAGCATGTATTATTCTGTTCATAAATACTTTCTAATTAAAATATATTCGTAGATTATATTACATCGTACTATTGCAGACCATAAAGTACAAAACATTCTGTATATATTTATATACTGCAACACTGTCGTCCGGTTTTGACTATGTTCCATTCACCAATCAAACCATTGCAATTGAGTGCATTGACCAACTTGCTGCTGCTGCCAATTCCAGCACTCTAGATTCAGTCGAATAAATGTTGCTTCCGCGTTAATAGCTTCGGGTGTTAAAAAGTGATTATCAAAAACAATTGTGGCAATGCAAGTAATGAATATGTTTTGCTACTTCTCAAAGTAAAATGGCGTCGCTGTTTATCATATTTTAGTTATCATTCTCTACGTGAACGTTCCTCAGTCATCACATCCGAGTGAGTCATAAACCAACATAGCAATGACATTTTTATAGCACAAAGTGGGAATACGTTTAATAAACGTTTATAGAAGTCTGGAAAGTGTTAATTTTGCAATACAATAATGCGCGAATTCAAAGTCGTTGTGTTGGGTTCGGGTGGGGTCGGGAAGAGTGCTTTAACGGTGCAGTTTGTGTCCGGATGTTTTATGGAAAAATATGATCCCACAATAGAAGATTTCTATAGAAAAGAAATCGAAGTAGATAATTCTCCGTGTGTTTTAGAAATATTGGATACTGCAGGAACTGAACAATTCGCATCGATGCGAGATCTGTACATAAAGAATGGTCAAGGATTCGTAGTAGTGTATTCGTTAACTAATCATCAAACGTTCCAAGATATAAAACCAATGAAGGAATTGATAACGCGCGTGAAAGGTTCAGAGCGCGTGCCTATATTGTTAGTCGGTAACAAGGCAGATTTGGAACACCAACGCGAAGTGTCCCAGACAGAGGGGTCGGCCCTTGCTCAAATGTGGGGCTGCCCATTTGTGGAGGCTTCTGCCAAAAGCCGCACCAACGTCAACGAAATGTTCGCGGAAATTGTGCGTGAAATGAACGTTAGTCCTGAAAAGGAAAAGAAAACTTATTGTTGTTGTACAGTGCTTTAATAATTAGTGTAATGTGGCATTTATTTCTCGTAAGACTGCAAGGGCGAGGTGGGAATGTATTCTCCTCAGCCTGAGGGCTGCTCGTCTCCAGGGCGGCCTGGGAGGCGGCGCGCCGGCCCCTTATCGCTGGACCCTTAGCGATCGCGATGCGCGTCATATCAAGTTGTTAATATCTTTGATACATACCATTGTCCAATCGAGGTGCTTTATCTTATATTTTCATACTTTAGTACTGGTAGAAACTCCCGCAATAACCATTATCATATGGAATCAAAACAATACATCATTCAATAAGGGTTTTTTTACATGTATTATTGAAAGTTCGGTGTCAATATAGGAAAATTTACTTTTTTGAAAACAAGCCAACATACAAAAATTTGTCATTTATTAAACAATAATAATGTATTGTAAATTAATGTAAGTCAACTTTGTACATATATAATTTCATGAGATTATAATGTGAAAGAAAGGACAAGGACGGTTTTAGGAAATAAACGCCATCCAAATATGCAATAATCTTATATGATTGTGTAGAGTGAAGTGCAATGAGTAAGCGTATACACCTAAGTCATAATTATTGCAAATTGTGTTTTATTGTGTAAATTATGTTTATATGAAAATCAATAATCAAGGAGATACAGACTTAAGAATTGTCGAGGCGTGATTGTGTTTTTAAAATCTACCAGGATTTGTGATAATACATATAACAAAATATCTATAATAAAAGTTTTAAGTGGGAGATTAATATGTGAAGTTTTATTCATGGAAATTCAAGGTAACCTTTTATAATTTTCTATAAAGTAGATAACTTTGTTCAGTCTCTATGGTAAGTTGTTTTTCATGTCTAGTAGTTTAATTTTATTTTAAAAGAAATGATAATCATGCTTTGCTGTTTTTAATACAAATGAGTATTTAGAATAACAACAATCTGGTACATTTTCATAATCATGTAAAAAAATGTATAGTGTGTTCTTAAAGCTCAGACCTTTAATCAGTTTTTTGAAATTAGTGAAGTACAAATAACACTTATAGCCATTTTTAGAATGTTTGTTTTTGTTTATCAACCAAAGGTGCAAATTTTAGTAATGGTTTTAAAGATATACATATTATTTTTATTGAATTAACATTCAGTAGTACTAGAAGTTAATGCTCTAAAGTGTAGGCCTGATATTTTCAAAACAATTTTAATTGTCTGAAGTGCATTTTCACAAAATTAATATCTACCTAGTTACATTAACAACAAATTATTATATTTTACATGGTATTCATATGGAGGAATCAACACAGTTCATAATCGTGGAACATTTAATATAGGAATATTACCTACTTAGATAAGTATTATTACAGCAGTTGATATGATAAGAATAAATATAACTTTCAATGGGATATCTAGTAATTCTAAAGATACCTAGTTCATATTGTTAATGTTTAATTTAGTGTTGTATGTCTGTATAATTTTTAAATTTAATGCAAGCCTTAGTAAACTATCTCAAAGCGAGAATTCCTTTTGTTGTGGAATATGTAAATTGAATTTTTGAAATGAAAACAATTACTAAAATGCAACAAACACAAGATAAGAAAGCAATTTTGTATGTGGTCTATGTCATTAAAAAGTGGTAGAGAAAATATTCTTCTTACATTCATATGAAGTATAAAAAACGTTTAACTAATAGCTAGGCTATAGGTGAAACCCTTTGTTGCTTATCTGTGACTAATAAACAATAATGGATCATTATATGATTGAAATTAATAAATTAAATTTGGTCTCTACAAAACTGAGGTTTTGTTGCATTTTAACAGTTTGTGAATGAACACCATTAATGCAGTTTTGGCAAATTTATTCACTTGCTACTAAATTTACCATTAAAAGATAGACTGTATCATAGTCATATATTTATACTTGTAGCTTAGATGTTTAAATTAACAGATGTAACAGCCTTGGGACATTTCAAATCTTAATCACAACGTCGTTCTCCATTGTTCCGTCAGCTACGATCCAACGATCCTAGTTTTTCTTCTCTGACAAGTATTCCATAACGAAACAAAATAATGATTCACAGTATGGACGCGTGTTAGTGATCGGTAGCTAGTAGCAATCATTGGACCATGACCACGTGCGCAACCATCTTTATTCTAACAGTTCTCATTTAAAATCGCATCTATAATTTTTATTAATTCATATGCAGTTTCGATTTTTCTTTTATAATTGGCAGTGGAAGATATTTAGTTAACTACCTATACAGCGAACAGGAAAAGACGGTGCGTTTACTTACAAGGAAATATTTATGTATTCAAAACCTAATTAAAAAAATTGAATCAATGCTGCTGAATCATTTGTTATGATGCGCGTAATGTCTCAAAATTTTATGGCTATTTATTTGCAGTCAGAGGTTTGTTAAAGTGGGACATGTCGAGTTTAAGGTCATGGTTTGGTTGCTTAGTCGGCTCCAGCGGCACTATACTTTAGATGCCGTTACCGGCCCAGATACAGTCAATTTACCCGGATACTGATTGATCTTTTCGAATTTTTAGTTTTTTGTATTACCTATGTATGAAGTCGTATTCTATTCATAACATACCAAGCGTTTTCTGAGAAATTACTTGATCAGCATTCATTGATCGTTTTATTCGTAAATCAAATAAAAAATACCTTGTTTTAACAAAAATATATACATACTACTATAAACAGGTTAAAACGGACATCTGTGTAGAACAGTTTAAACTTTCAAGTTTCCATTCGTCATAATTAGGTAGGTATTCATAGTTTATTAACAATGCACCGAACGTAAAAACCAGAAGGTATGCTGCCGAGTAGCTGTAAAGAAACTTGTTACAATAGGATTACCTTGTATAAAATATTCGCTTGTTTATATCGTTTTTAAGCAATATATTCAAGTTTCAACATTCTTACAACAAATTATATATGTAAGATAGGCAGGTGCCTCCTAGATATTTTTTTTATTTTGCTTACTTGGTTGTTATTCAAATCAAATGTCTATATCCTACTATTTCTTAGTTTATTTCAAACTATACGAAGTAACGTTATTTATATTTTACACTAGAACTAGGTATATTTTCCTCTTGCACATAAATACCTAATACGTCCAGTCGTCCATCTTTAATTTACACGGAAAAAGGAATTCCTACAGCATTAGGTAATCCATAAAGAGGAAACTATAGCACCTTAATGATTTCTATCATTTTATTAGCGAAAATTGGTCTCAAACTATTTGGCCAATATTAAGCCTTATCCTCATATGTTGGTACAAGGTTCCTCCTAGAATAGAAGCTTGGATGGGCGTCTCCCGCGCACCTCGCTACTACTGCGTGTGGGGCAACTATAAATAAACTTTATATCGCATACTAACAGTATTGTGTCTATAAAACAATACATCTGAACCAATTATTTCGTAAAATTATACTAAAATACTTTATTTCTTACTTAGTTGCCTATTAATATTTTTATGTTTTCGGACTGAATTAAAAGTTGATACTGTATTTTATTCCTTATCAAGTTATTTTTTTTTTGTTCGAACGAATCTGTTCGACCCCTTCTTAATTTTTTGTGTTCAGGGAATCATGGTAATGCTTTATTTAGTTTATTTATAAGCATATTTAACTGTTACTGAGTACTGAATAAAAAGGCACGTAGCTTATATGGAAAAATATAATCAAATAATTTAGTGTTCCATATCATGTAAGGGTCTTAGTATCAATTGATTATTACATATAATTGAATAAGGTGTCATAAAAGACCAAAGGTAATCAAAAAGCGAAAATAAATGTGCGGCGACTGGTCCTCTGTCCGTAGGCTGGCTGGCGGCTGCACCTCAGCAGTCCTTGGCTGGTTGCGCAAACGCCCACCTTGACTGCATTACTTACACCCAACATGGCGAGCTCGTTTAAATAGATGTGTCATGATTTCGCCATATCTATTGAAGACGATGACACGTTCTACTTACTTCTGTATTACGGTTGAGTGCTTCGGATATTTCTTATAATTACAATCTAGTATTTTTATGAATTGCCGTAAACAATCTTACGCAAACATTTCCCTTTATAACTAATTTGAGAACGTCACGTTGCATAATTAATTCAATTTTATCCAGGTCACGCATTACCACTCAACAGTAGTAGTACAGAGCAATATAATTTTAGTTACAAATTATTAATAGTCGAACTCTTTTTAATATAATTCTTGGAGTACTTTCATAGTTAAGTACAAACAATTCCTGAACATATATTTTTATTTAGCGGTAATACCTAACATGAAAATTATTGTAAAATTTGTTTCGAGATAGAATAGATTTGTCAATGCTTTTCTCAAGAAGAGAAGCATCTTCGGCATTCCTTTATCCAATTTAGCCATGTTACCAGTCGCGTCAGCAGCTTTGGTTACAAAGGACGGCAGTTTCCTTCGAGCTTTCAATATGAGGTAAGTTCTTACCCCTAAAAAATATTTTTCTACTTACATTCGGATTAGAATATTTTAATGTATATTCCTAACATTACACCTAAAGTAATAAGTAATGAAGTACACAAAAACATATTGTCTCGTAAAACGTGCCTTACACATTATACTATGAACTAAACAATAAGCCTATTTGTTCCTAATTCTGGGTAATTTTACAAAAAACAAATAATGTTGGTTACCATTACATTAATAGGGACCTTCTTCCCTACTAATAAGGTTTTAAATTCCCTGTTAAAGTTAAGGTTATTGCCCTTCCTTTGGTAAATTGTTATACTGAGTCTTAATTAGTTAGTGCTTAAAAGACATATTTGTGAGACACAAGTGAGGTCGGCGGGTGGGATGAGCAACAAAACACGTGCTCTGCTTCCGACGGTCGACAATAACAAAATGAGTTGCATTGTGTTCGGCCTGCCTCTGAAACCGAATTGCAGCCACGTGTTGAATAATCTTCAGTTTGTAAACAGGAAGTTTTCAACTTTCAAATTAATGATAATTCCAAAAAATATAAATATGGTTAGTTTTAAAAATTTCAATTTAATTTTTCCTAAATCCAGCAATGGTAATATGTTTATAATTCTAATTCTATTTTGTATAGGAATTATAAATTTGTCGTGTTAAATATTATCATATAGGAGGCTAATATACTCAGCTCTACATTTGTGCGAACTCCTTGTCACAAGAATGCCGCGATATGGCTTCTCGAAGTTCGTGATACTTTAACAATATAATATAATAATATATAAGTAATGTCGTCATAAAAGGGAACACGGGCTTTATAATATGGACTCAGTTACGAGCTATCGACTTCCGTTTTAGTCAGCATATTGCTCTTTGACCGCATACAAATGAAGTATTCAAGCTTCGTATGCCTAATTAATTTATAATTCGGCATATTTAATGAAAATACCGCTAAAAAAAGTTAGTCGACCTTTGTTTTTACCTAGATTAAATATATTTTTTCTTGACTACTAATTAAGTTAACTCTTTTTTGAATTAATCACAGAGTATTTAATACTGTGAATAATCATATTAACAGCAATGAATCATTTTTATTAAATAGCAAATAACTTAAACTATACCTACTCCTGTCTGGAAAAATATGTAGAAATATTTTATTACTATCATAGATAAAGACCTACATATTATAAGCGATAATTAATTAATTAATTTGTTTAGTTCTAGATAAACTATCACTAGTGTTTGGTCATGACTAAACTTATTCTAAGGTAAGTAGTATTTGTCAAAAACAATTAAAAATAATATACACTGATTTTTAGTATTTTTTGCGTATATGTTTGTAACCATAGTCGAATGAAACACGCAATCAACGATATCGAAAAGTGCCGATAGTCGATTCGCAGTGAACGTATCAGAAAGTGAAATTAAATAAGCGACTGAAACGAATTTCGCTCTAATTCAGTTATTCAAATTACAACAGGCTACGTAATGAAACGTGTTAACTGAAGTTTTTATTGACACACCGTGTGTTTTTGTGATGTGTTTCATGAATACGTTCCGCTGGTTAATAACTGATGTCTCAAGTACTAAATCGTAAATAAACATACACGTAATAAGTCTGTCTGTAAATTATAAGGTTATCAGACGAATTAAAAATTGCCTCTTGTGTTTGGAAACGAGTCGACTGCATAGTCTAACCTTTCTGAATGTCATTACATAATTAGGACTTATGTGTAAATACAAATTATATTCCAAGAGTAATACAAATCAACGGGGCTGTTAGTTTGCGGCTTTCTCGATTCGACGGATTCGTTTGAGCGCCATCCATACGGATATTAAACCGGAATGTCGAATTTTTTGTAAGAGTAAATGAAGCGTTCGTTATTTATAATATGTAGTAAGTATAAACGAAATTATCAATAAAAGACGCTTATTTCGTAAGTAAATATAAACATAATTATATTTTTTTAATGAACGACGCGACGTTCAAACGCAGTAAGCGGGTATGTATTTTTCTCGATACTATGTCAAATCGAGCGAAAGGTATTCTATCATCACTATGCTGGTGCCGGTGAAATCGCATGTTCACACGCGACCGGCAAAAAATAGTCGATACGGTTGTACACAATGTGTAGGAGCCAATAGGTACAAAGTATGCGTGCTATACAGTGGCCGCTGTTGTAAATATGATAATGAACACTATTTTGAGCCACCGTTATTTCAGAAACCGTCAATCAAATATACATTACTAAGCTGACGAAGGAAAACATAATTGCTTTCAGAATTGTAATGAAACGCAATATGTTTCAGTCCAAAACAATTTAATTTTTCCTGCTCATTACTGAGTCTGATATTTTACAAATGAGTCGCTTAGCAGGTAAGACTACGAAACGATTCATTAAGACGCGTTGCGCAATACACTGACGTTAAATTCATTTGTTTCATGACTGTCGATATTAAGCATCGATAGGAATAGTCTCGATTCGATCACCTGTTTAGCTGTCACAAGGTGCGTGTAGGCAAGCAAAAATAAACAGGTTATAAGGCTATCATGGCGATTAATTTGGTATAACAGGTTGTATATGTACTGGCAGATCGCTTGATAGAAAGTGAACGTGGAGCAGTTAGGGCAGGTTTCGCAGTTGACGTCATTCCTGCCCACCTGAAACCCCTTGCGTTACGATTTCCCTACATTTATTTTCATACTTATATCCTATTTGCAAACATTTATTAAAATTTGTAAAACTGTACATCCTTAATGTATGTACGTTGTTAGTGTTACTGAATTCATTTCTTTTTATGTTTCTCGTTACGTAGGTATGACCTTTATTGCAAATAGTGATAATTGTTGTTCTTATGCTTTATTTTACTTTAGTACTGATAAAGTTTAGGACTTTCTTCAGATGCCCATCAGTAAGTGAGACAGTAGTATTGTGTATTTTAAATAATTTCTGAAATATATATTATTATATGGATATGTCCGTCTATCTCTGCTCTCTCACTGCTAACCCAGTGACCCGACTTGATTGAAATATACACTATAACCTAAATAATCGGGTTAGTGACACCACTTATAACTCGAGAACAGTAGCACTTATTTAAATAAAACGTCTATCAAATATTTATTTCATTAAAATTAGTGCAGTGTTTACAAGAACAGGAATTGTATTAGCACGGGACTGACCCGCAGTTGCAACTAGTACAATATAATGGTAAACTTGAGCAATATTACACTCTTTATAAAATTTTTGATAGTTAAATTTTGCTTGTTGTTATTACGATATTTGTGCTGTATAGAGGCGATACGGAGTCGGTGATTTACGTAAGATAAGGTCTGCTTATCAAGGCAGGGACGTGACGCGACGTAGAAAGCGATTTCAAGAACGATTTGCGCAATACCTTCGAACAGTTGGTTCCACGAGATTAACGATTATTGTGTGATTATAATTAATAAACCGCTGAAATTAAGCTTGCTATATTGTTATTTAAATTCCAGAATTTACCTACGTTTTGCTAGTAGCTATACAATGTCTCCAGAAGTAAGAAAAATTTTAATATATTTCATTGCTGTGATTTTTTTCTAGAAAAAACATGTTCAGGCTATTCATAATATTTGTATACTTACATTATAAAAGAGTGGCTTGATGGTCCCGCTGTAAGGTTAACGGATATGTTAATACTCAATTCTGAATATCCAAAAAGAGAATTAAAGCATTAAAATTGGCTTTAACAAAGCAACGGTTGATTTTTTACTCAATACGGAATTATAGCGCTGGTCGATACCGGAAAAAGATTATCTTTATTTAACTAGTGCGCTATTCAAGTTCAAATATTATTACTATAATGTGTGCGAAAGAGACAGGTTATATAAAAAAGCTCTTATACCGGGAATGGGGGCTTAATAATTATAGGAGGAGAGCTTGTGCGTCGATCTCGGTTGCATGTGTGATGTGTGTGACTCACTATGTGTTGATTAGCTCATCCGGCTGTTTTCAAGACGTCTTAACTCTTTAACATGCTTGTTACTGCTTTAGAAATAAAATCACGGTATCTTGTCTCAAGAGGTTCTTGTAAGAATTAACGAAACATTCTGTTAATGTGTAATGTTTGCCTTTTTGTATCTCTAGTTTGTTATTATCATTATTCTATTATGTAATGAAGATGCTATCTTGTTTTCTTTATGCGATGTTTCTAAAAAGTTGTATTAAATGTCTGTTTATTCTTACTAAAATTATATAAACGAGAGATTATTCAATTCACTCTTTATTCTTTGTCTGTGTCAAACCTATTTAACCGATTGTATTTTTTTTTACAATAGAAAGGTGTGTTTTAGCCAAGCATAGTTTTAAAATTTGTACACATTAGAAAGGTATATAGATCCATCAAAATTACAAGTAAGAGTCGACCTCTTAGGTCTCCATAACAACGCGCTCAAACGGATAAATTGGTCCGCAATCGTGCAGAAAGCGAAAAAAATGCTACCTGGGTCACCTGATAAAAGAATTGTGTTTGTGGGCGGTGGATTTTCGCGGATCAACCTACGTGTTTGGCTCAATGAGGTGAGTTGTTGACCTGCAATTGCACCCCGCCAAACCCGTTCCTCCTGAAGGCTGCCGGCGCCGCATCGTAATTTGTTCGTTGATTGCGCTTTCTCTAAATGAATAATATAAACCAGATAAAACCTCACCTTTTGTAATCTTTAAGAAACATTCTTAATACCTCAACATAGTTGCTTATGAAAATTCTTTTTTTGCAAAAATAGCTTTATACATTTCCGTATGAGGTTTTAAATTTAGTTATTTATCAGATAAGCGTTGAATATATTGATTTAACTTATCTACTGGTATTTATCTATGTGAATATTTTTATTTATGCCAAATGCTAAGTGTTTAATATTGCACGAAGCAAAATTAAGACAGTCATTCGACATGAATCATTTTCTGAGGAAAAAATTATATGTCATGAGAATAAGTGAATAATAAATTTTCAAGTTGCCAGAAACAATGAGTTCTACGACAGTTATTTTATAAAAGAGGTTAACATAACATATTAAGTTAATTAGAGATAATATCGCCGTCCCGTTAGTGTCGAGTGTCGTATCTGGAGGTAGAAATTCTCCAGGACTGACAGGCCCGCGCCCGCGCACGCAGCCGCACGATGCACGACACGAATAATAAACCAAGCCACTTCCTGCCCGACGATAAGCGCTTCACACAACGGACATCGCATCACACAAATCATGTATTACACAACCACACATACACACTGGGACGATGACAATACTTACACACCTACAAACTTACTGCCTGTTCAGATTTGTGTGCTAAGTGCTAGTTACGGGGTCGTATTTATGCAGACAAGCACATTTATTGTTTCTGCTTCATTCTATTTATAAGGCTAATGTAAGCTAAGGGGCATGTTATTCGTCTTCTTCAAACAAATTGATAGATTCGCTTTAGTAAGACTGATAACACATGAATCATTATTATAGATGAAATTAGAATTTAGTATTTTATAGATAACAGTGTTGTAGATATACCACTAGATATACCAATGTGGGATTTTATAAGATAAATGTTATTTTATATGGATTATTATGGCAGAGGGCGAATTAAGGAAATGTGGTCTCATTGCGTAAAAACAAGCAGATAGAGAAATAACTAATAAGCATATATGAATTTCTTATGAGTAAAAGTATGTCTACAATGAAGTAAACGAGAACAAGGAAAAGGCGTGTCGTAATATTTATTAACGATAAATTGTCGACAGATGACTGTTTGTTTACCTTGGAAGTCCATTACGTACCAAACGTCACTATCGTTGAATCATCGAGACGAAAGACTCTTAACTAATGCCTTATGCCTGCCACATTCACAGTGGCAGACGATTCTCGGAAGTGTAAGTGAATAAAATGTTAAGTATTTACTGCAGTTCTAACGGATGTAATGAATGACATTGGGTTTGACCTTTCCAACATAGCGAGCCGAGTTTATTGTTCACTTTGTTACAAATGGATTGAATATGTTATATTGTAGAATGTAGATAATGCATCCAGATGGCAGAGAACGATTTCCATCTTTTAACAAAAGAATGATGTAGATTTTCTATTTTGTGACACTTTTTTTGTATCAGGTATGATTTTTTGTTTGTAAAAGAAATAATAAATATGAATCATCAAAATCATTGTCTTAATAAATAAAATTATTTGTTAAACAGTGAAAGTAGGCAACATCATTTGCGTACCATGTATACATATCTATATGTGTATTCTAAAAATTATGAATGAAAAAATGTTATTAATGAGAGTTAAGTGTATTTCACATTGACGCATATTATGGTTTACTTTACTGAATTATTTAGAAAAAAATTAAAACAATTATAAAGATAAGGTAGGTCACCTTTAGCAACTACATTCTTGCATCTATTGTTTATAAGAGTTTTTTCTCAGGAAATTTGATGTTCTGGATTGCTTTATATGACATTGCAACACTGTTATTTGGTAACTAACGTAAATTAATTCACACGCCTTACATTCGTGGCAATAAATAGCGAATGGTATAAGCGGTATAACCAAATTAGATGGTGAAGTCTGCCAACATCGACATCTGCTTCATATCCGACGGCCACTGGACACACATACATCTGTCTAGAAAAACCATTTTATAGATATTAATAAACATGAAAGATGGTGTAGAATACGTCTGACTACTACTAGGTACTATAATATAGCAGTTGAACTTCAAAACTAAATGTTGGAAGTAGAGCAAATATTAGTTTTATTACGTAAAACTATGTACTATCACAAGTCAGTAAACGTTTCATATCAAACTATGAATAATATAATTAATACGTACAAAGTTTATGAGTCATAAAACTAAAAATATTTACAAATCTTTTATAAATCTTACACGCAGTAAGTTCCAGGGCATCGGCAATCGAGTAAACTTTAAACTTTGAAAAACGTGATTATTGTAACAAAAAAGCTGAATGAGAACGTGTTTGTACCGCAGTCGTAATGAGGACATGATGACACATGGTCTAACAGTATTATTATTTCATTTGTTAATCAGGTTGTACCTACACTTATAAAGAATTAGTTTTTTTTTCAATATGTTATACCGGCCGGCGGGCGGCGACGCATTCGTGAAACCCCTTTTGCTCGTTTGCTCGCTTTTCTATAAAAAATACCGGATATTAATATCTTGTCTCCGGTGTTTGCATAAATAAGACCTTTCTATATCTTCATCTTATGGGACTACTTCTATATTGTCAAATGAAAAGCATTAAATCAGAGGACTTTTCTCATATCAATTAAAATTTATCTAGTATTACTTTTCTGTATAGGACCTGGGGCAACAGCCGTGACAACATATGATGTGTTAAAATTTATTCAAATCAATCTCTAGGCATTAATATAGAGACAGTAAAGAGCAATCTTATTTAACGTGTCAGATATCAACAATGTAGACAGATAATCTGTCATATAACTAGCTCGTCTGGTGTTGCAAGTGAGCAACGGGCTACACAATAATATTATACATGAGTACTGTTAATGCTTTCAATTGATATATTTTCGAAACCGGTCGAAGTTTTCATAACACGCTCGAGCGACGATAGGTGGATATATTGAAAGTCATAATATAGGCTCGTATGCATTAATTACATCTTAATCGTTTATATTTCATATGAAGTATGAAGTAACACGACTTATGGTTTCGGCGATTATTTACTAATGCAATCGCTTACAATTCCAGACGGATATTTGTAATTCGTTTCCTCAAATCTGTGTACTTTATTAGTTACTTCAATTTATAAAAAGAGAAAACACGTAAAATATTAGGGTTTACATACCAATATGAGAATAACGTGTACCAATAAAACCTCTTTGGTGTCCCACTTGCAACGAACAAAGGCCAAAAGTCAATTTGTAAACCAAAGTCAGAGTTTGTACGCGATTCGCTTTCTGAAAATGTCACGTGCTATATTGATATGCGCTCATTTCGTAATTTGCAACAGATCGTAATGTAATATTACAATTAGCAATTAACAACAAAATGCAAAACCGTATTTAATTTAAACAATACATTTTTGTATCCATGAATTGCTTTTAAAAAAGTGGAAACTGGGATCCAAAGTTCGTTACAAAGTTTTTGATAGTATATTTACATATTATATTTTAGTGATTACCGATCCTTAGCTGATTAAGATGAAATCATAATGCTTACATAATACCTATACATTATTTCGTTTTTCTCACATCCATACTAATATTATAAATGCGAAAGTAACTCTGTCTGTCTGTCTGTCTTTCCATCACGCTAAAACTACTGAACCGATTAGAACGAAATTTGGTACACAGAATGGTCTAAAGCCTGGGGAAGGACAAAGGCTACTTTTTTTTTAAATCAACCCCCAAAATCTTGTGCGAGGGGTTGAAAATTTTTATAATTTTACGCTTTCACGGCCAAACCGCTGATCTGATTGTAATAAAATTTGGTACACAGATGGTCTAGAGCCTGAGATAAAACATAGGCTACTTTTCAACTGGAAATTAGGGTTATAAGGAGGGAAGGGGATGGCAAAGTTTAAATATGAAAGTCCACGCGGACTTAGTCGCGGGCAACAGCTACTCGTAGACGTAGTATTATATCGGTAAGTACTTAGTTACAGTCAAATCGAAATTTTTATTAAAAAATATGGAGTTTAACCGCATCATAAATACTTATCAACGATGTGTAAATACTACGAGCTTGTATTAGTACCTAAAGGCATATTTTCTGTCGGGTTGACGTAAATCAAATCAACAAGCCATTTCGTGTAATTTGGTATAGCGTAGCAAGTTGATTCATTTTACCGGAATTATGGCGACGTAAATTACGGTGTTATTGGTAAGGTAGTAAATATCTATATTATTGTAAAATCGATTTTATTATAGATGTTGAATTCGTCAAATCTATTCTTATCTCGATTTGACATCAACCAAAATCTGAAACCAATAAAACGAGGGACTATCCTTATCAATATAATATTTTAAACAAATATAGGAAATATGAGTTTAAAATATTATACCATTTAATCTTTCTTTTCTAGTAAAAACTATATGTAAATTTGATAGTGATTGAAAAGGGACGGTAGTTTAGTAAACTTTTTTCTTTTTAAGCCCTCAGTCTACGGGGTAGGACTTAAGAAATAAATACCATGATTTTACTTCGTGCCGTTATATACCGGGGTCGCCTACCTACTTAGGTACCCGTTCAGACTCCTCCATAACCCCGATACCGACGTATTCAGCCACTAGCCGCTCTCCTAGCCCCTTTTAGAAAAAAGAGGGGCACCGAGAGCAGCTCCCTCGGTCCAATGTCCACGTCCAAGGTGCTGGATTGCACCCCAATCTTCTTAGCCTCCCTATAATATGGCGGGGAGTTATTGTCCCCTACACAAATAATGATTTGCTCCTATTTAACTTAACAAATAACAATATATTACAAGCATATAACTAAAAGGGGTAACCATAAAATTGAAACATCGAACTTTAGAACATTCCATTCATAATAAAGCATTATACACTTTATTCCTATGATTTATCAACTTAATATAAAAAAGCCAAGCCTAGCCGTGTGACATAATACAAATGCATATAACGCAAATATGTTGAAGTGCGTAAGTTGCA
Source organism: Eurema mandarina (assembly GCA_018238005.1). Classification (NCBI taxonomy): domain Eukaryota; kingdom Metazoa; phylum Arthropoda; class Insecta; order Lepidoptera; family Pieridae; genus Eurema; species Eurema mandarina. The sequence goes on along the minus strand of DWAJ01001295.1, from coordinate 530 downwards.
AAATAAATGTTATAAAATCTCACACTACATGATTTCTTTCATTAAAGTCGCGATATTGTTTATTATCAACAAAGGTCGTCTGAATGAAAACAAAAAGAACGTAAAGAGTCATTGTATTCAAACAAAGCGTGTGAACCCTAACTTGAAAGTGTGCGTCTGACAACAGGATTAAATGAGCTCCGCACCTGATTACGAGAACACGAGAAGACTCTTTCTTAGAATAATAATTAGAAACGTGAACTGAGCAAAACGCTATATCTGTAGTTGGAACAACAACAACTAAATTTATTTTACAATAATAATTTTGAAATACAATACCGATTTTTTAAATTGGTGGATTTTAAATCGGTAACAAAAACGAATAAATATCGAATCAATGATTTCCAATGAATCGTGTACTGTTCATATAATCAAGTAGATATCCAAAGGTATGAAGTATGTGCATTATGTGAATAATAGCAAATATGATATGAAATTTTCTATCGTCTATTGTGAACAGCCATTCTTCACGAGTAGAATTAGTAAACAAA
>DWAJ01001294.1:0-23456 GCA_018238005.1 Eurema mandarina | reverse complement strand
TCCTTTAGCGGTGAACGAAACCTGCGCAGAAGTCAAAAATAAGGTATCGAGGTAGCGGTGCGGCGCGCGGGGCGCGTGATCGTCATGTGCGCGAGCGTTGATTGATTGTCCCAGTCGTGTTGTCTTTCTCGCACCAACGAGCGTGATTCTACCGATGCGCAGCTATTCTCGTCAATCACTAAACATTTTTGACGATTATTATACATGGTTATAAGGGGGAAAGGGGGGGTCAAAGTTTCTATGAAAGTCTACGCGGACGGAGTCGCGGGCAACAGCTAGTATGTTTGTAAACACAAGTGTTAAGCTGACCTTGTTTCTTCAACAGGTAGTTTAATTATAAACTAAAAAACAACTTTATAATTTTTTTTCAATTAATAATTTTATTAGCATTCAAACTTTGATGAACTCATTTAAAATTACACAATATTCTCAGGATATTTTCCCCAAAATTAACTATAATTAGTTATAATAAATGAGACCATTTGTTTTTAAATTGTTTTTATAGTATTTTAGTAAATAAAGATAGAATATGCAATATGGATTAATATAATAACTACATATAAATAGAATGGTTTGTCCCAGCATAGTCCTGGGACTTGTAACTAATTCTATTGATATCCAGAGAATATAATAAAGCTATTTTATGTTATTATTTGACAGTTGCATATCCCTACTATATATTGACATAATAAATACGAAATTAACAGTCTGTCTGTCTGTTACGCTCTCACGCTAAAACTAGATAACAGATGGTCTAGAGCCTGAGATAAAACACAGTCTACTTATTAAGTGGAAGAAAGGGTTATAAGGAGGGAAGGAGGGTCAAAGTTTGTATGAAAGTCCACGTGGACGGAGTCACGGGCAACAGCTAGTATGTTTGTAAACACAAGTGTTAAGCTGACCTTGTTTCTATTATTCTATGATATTACAATTATTACTATTTGACTAAAATTTTCTAGTTATTTCGTTTCTGTTACAGTACCTTTATCGATAATAATGATGAAGTCTTCAAGAATAAGAACTGATTTCTTAAATTACTACTCGGTTTAATATAATTATAAAAAACTCCAAGTACATCCAAATTGTGTTTTTAACCGATAGCGAGGTTAAAAAGAAGAGTAATGATTTTATTTATACAAACGTGTATGAATGTATATTTGTTTGTTGCCTTGTAGTATATAAACTACTTTAGTACTTTTTAAGATACATAATAAATTTTTAAGATAACATCCATGGCTTAGCCCTTACAGAGCCACAAACACTACCTCTATATAATTTTATTAGTTTAAATGAGACGTTTATAAATTTCGAATAAAAAACCAAAAACAATTTTCTCTATTTTCCTGTTTGTGAAATTCCTAATTCTCCCAGAAGACGATTTCTTTGACATTATTCTTCGGAATACCAATTCGAAGGCTTAGTGAAACACGTTCGGAAACAAAATACGAATAAGGAAATCATTTTATTACTTATTACAATAACAAGGAAAAATAATTAATGTATGAGGGACCTTTAATTATATACAAAAATATCATACATGTTCATTTTAGTTTTTTTTATTCAAAATTTTAAATCATCTTAGCGCTAATATGTTCCAGATAAAAATTACGCATATACACATACGTAAAACTTCCTCTTGAATCAGTCTATCTGATAACAAGACTACATGAATATCGGTCTCGTTGTTTTAAAGATATAAGCATACATATAGGGACAGACAGGAGCAAGCGACTTAAACTACGTACCTATTGATATAAAAAAATATCGTTAATATTTAACTACATACTTAGATCGATACATATTCTTCGTCGAACAAAACTAACCATTACAAAATGAACCTCATAATGAAACTAAATCAAGAAAAATACAGTATATTTAGAGAAATATAAGTCACGTTTACGAAAATGTCGTAGGAGGAAATTTGAAACGCTCGCGACATGGAGATAGCCTTGTGGTAAATAGGGCCGCAAGTTGTTCAAATATTTTTTTAAATATTGGTAATATTTATCTAGAAGCAAACAACTACCTTTCATAATGGTTATGCACAATGGGGTCACAAAGGTATCGAATTTAATTGGTGGCTTGCACCAGAAAAGTGTTTAGTGTTAAAGCAATGTGCTAATTGCGAGCAAACTTGTTCAAATCGATAGATAAGTGAAAATCAAAGATATAAATAAATCTGTACTTAACTAAGCTTAGACTATACAAGTTACTTAATAGTATCATCCATACGTATCCATAATTTTTCCACATTTACAGGGTAAATTTCTTATAGCAGCAGCATTATAGGTGGGCTTGTGTGCGTGTCATTGACAATGAACAATGAAGTTTTGGCTCACTCTTATTACCGATTATTAAGCGACTATCAATCTATCAGGCTGTATGGGGGACCTTGGGACTTGCCAACTTAATTCAACCTAAAGTCAAGGCTCAAGTGATAGAAAAAAATTAAATAGTAACCTCAAAAACTCACAAGTAGATACATACTCATATACGTCCCCACACTGATCGACAATTCCGCAGGTAGGGAAGGAAGGAGGAAATAGAATTAAGGCTGTTATCCCCGTCCTAGCGGTTGCTACGTGAAGTTGCAAGCTTAAATACGAACTTAAAAAGGTATGAAAAACCTTCATAAACCAAGTTCTTATCAAATAGGTCAGAACAAAAACAAAAGAAATTGTGCATTGTTTCTTACCAGCGTACTTTTCATACTTACAAAGCTAGAAGTGTATTACAATAATGTAAACATTAGAAAATGTGTAAACTTATATCTAATAGATGAGAAAACTATAACTTGTCTATTGTAAAATTTTATATCACTATTTACTTCATAGTATAAAATAAAGACTCTCTCTCTATCCCTATATCTCTATGTATTCTTAAATCTTTTAAACTACGCAACCGATTCTCACGCGGTTTTTATAATTGATAGCTGTGTCCCGCGGTTTTACCCGCGTGCTTCCCGTTCCCGGTGCAATTCCGGGATGTAAGCTAGCCTATCTTTTAAGTTGGATCAAACTGCACATGGTGTGCGAATTTTATTATAGTCGGTTAAGTAGTTTAGGAGTCCATTGAGGACAAACATTGTGACACAAGATTTATATATATTAAGATTCAAGGGAAGGGAACAAGAGGAAGGTATATATTTATAATACGTGTATAATATATGCGAGAAAAAGCCAGGGCGGGTCGCTAGTAAATATATGAATACTTCAATGTATAAATAACAAGCCATCCAGACGACTTAATCTATAACTTATATCGAATATTAGGTACTTAATGATAAGCATTCTTTCGTTAATATCTAGTGTAAACTAAAGCTTGACGTATCTATTTACATCAAACGAACTAGAACTAGAACAAGAATGTTCTTTCTTAATTATTTGGTGTAAACAAGAGCTCGATCATCAAGAACACTTTGATGAGACCGCTTAGTGGAGCGAGCGCGTCCGAACATGCTAGAATGTTCTAAGCAACTGTTTACGCGCTCTTGCACTGTTTACATTCTTAAAATATTCTATAGAATCTTTGCGAACGCACTACGAACAACGAAAGAATGCTCTACGCCTGTTTACACTAGAAGAATTTTGAGTGGGGATAGAAAGAGCATTCGCTCGTTTGGTGTAAATCCACCTTTAGACTATTGCGTTGAAACGTAACGTCTTTATAACTGACGGGACAGTCGGACCCGAGTTTAGGGTTGAGTCTAATTCGTTCACCGGACGACCTTGGGATCGGCTTCATACAAATAGTTTGCAAATAGTTGACGGATAGTTCGCAAATAGTTGTTTGTAAGAGGATTTTGATATGTCAGTTGTTGATTGTTCGAGTATTTGATTGTCGCTTTTTGGATGGTTTAGCTTATTACTTTAAATACGAGACGTATTTCGTAGAAATTCTTTATTTGGTTTGGTTGGTTAAAGTATATCACTAGTATTAGATACAAATGGTATCTTACTCGCAAGTAAACTTAGAACTTTTGACGACCGCTTGGCGCAGTAGGTAGTACACCTGCCTTCTGCGCGAAGGGTCGTGGGTTCGATTCCCACACCGGAAAAATATATTTGTAATTTACATTTGTATTTTTCGGTCTGGGTGTTGCTATGTATTGTATGTATGTATTTACAAAACAAAAGTAATGTATATGTAATTTATTCCGTTATCTAGTTGCCATAACACAAGCTTCGGCTTAGCTTGGAACTAGATGGCGCTGTGTATAAAATGTCCTGAAAATATTTATTTATTAAATATTTATTATTTATTAATCGTTAACATTCCCATCTTTATAAATAAAGGTGCTAAAATGTTCAAAACAATAGCCTTATTTTTTTACGACAACGAAACTAAAAGAATGGATATGGTTTGTATGTATGTATGCTTCATCTTAGAACCTAAACTTGTAGATTTCACGTAGGCTCAAAATATAAGTTTCAGTTATTAACTGTTTATAATAATCCTAGCCACGTCTATACATCTAAACCTTCCTCTTGAATCACTCTATCTGATAAAAAAAACCCATGGAAATCGGTCGCGTAGTTGCAAAGATTAAGTATACATAGGGACAGACGGAGGACAGTGAGTTTGTTTTATACTATGTAGTAATTATATTTAATCCATATGGAAAAAGGCAATCACGGTATCACAATCAAAAAATTAGCTACGCATGAAATATTATTTGAATTAATTTAAAACAAACAATGCTTGATATTATATTTTACGCGTAATTCAATAAAACCACAATCAGAGGTTTATTATTAAATAACATATAATATGTTTTCAATGAAGTAAATTATTCGGTAAAACTATTTGAATTTATTTATAAAAAAAATTGTGTGTAGCAAATTGGATATTTTATTAAATATAATTACAAGTTTTGTAAAGCTTTGTTAATACCTTTTCACAGATTCCACCAACGTTTTTAACCGTTATTTTTAACCGACTTCAAAAAAAGGAGGAGGGTTCTCTTTTGACAGTATAATAATATGTTTTTTTTTTATTTTTTACTGGTATTTTTTTAAACTCGTCTTTACTGCACATACCGTCATTATTTTTTTTTAACCATCAATAATTCCATTCTTAGATCCAAGTCCAAAATATTTAAAGGCCAGCGACGCATTCGCGACGTTCTAAGCTTTACAAATATTAGGAATATTTTCAATAGCCCGCGCATTGTGAGAAAAAGTTAAAATGAAATCTCATCATAACAGTAATATATATATTTTACTAGCTGTTGCCCGTGACTCTGTTCGCATGGACTTTCATATAAACTTTGACCCCTTTTTACATCCCTTTTTTTCCAATTAAATAGTGGTTATAGACTACCCTTCTCAGGCTCTAGACAATCTGTGTACAAATTTTTATTACAGTTCAGTAGTTGTATTGAGAAAGCGAGACAGACAGACAGAGATATCTTCTCATGTATAACATTAGTATGTATCATTTATTTTAGGAAAAATATTTACTAAGACCTGACTTTGAAAGGTAAAAGAATCATATTTCCCGGCAATCAATTAACATGGAAATCATCGAAGTTGCTACAATAACATTGTTTTGGAAGATATTCAGCCTTCAAATTGACCCTCTTGTTAGTTTAGGGCGCAACCCTGTCTACTCGTTATTACACGAGAAAACAGTACTGTCACACGTGCAACGGTTTTTACGCAAACGCACCGTTAATGTCATCAATAACTCGTGATGATCAACGATTCTACTAACGATGTTATTTTTTTTTTATTTTATATAATAGGGGGCAAACGAACTGGCGCGTCACCTGATGGAAAGTGATCAGCGCCGCCCATGAGCACTCGTGATGTCACGAGTGTGTTGCCGGCCTCTTAAGGATAGGTACGCTCTTAAATCTTAATATACGTGAAAGTTTGTAAAGATGTATGTATATTTCTTGCTCTTTCGTGCAAAAACTACTTAATGGATTTGGCTAAAATTGCGCATACAGGTAGATCAGAGCCTGGATTAACACATAGTTATTTTTTATCCCGGTATTGTGAGGAAACGATAACCAACCGATAACAATCGTGGGGCGCGACTATTGTTGGTATAAGTTAATTAACATTTCAGGTTTCTAGATATACTGAACGCATTTTGAAAGGTTTCTTACCAATCGATAGTCTAATTATTTGTAAGTATCATGGATGGTCTATGACACTAAATACTGTCTTAAAATATATATTGAGTTGGGTTTCGATACCACCAACTGACTGGCTGTTAGGCCACAAAACTCAATAATGACGCACTTTTCAATAATGTAAGTCACGAATTTTAACTATATGTTTTACGACTGCGCTAAGCGATTGCTAGATATTGTTTTTATACTTATATAAATTTTACCCAGCAAAAAATACTTAATAAAACTAGATACTATTTTCTTAAATTAAAGTAAATAAGTTACTAGTAACTTCGCAGACGTAACGCAGCGTTTTTTCCGTCTGAAGCCTCCCTAAGGATGCGGGGACGATCTCGAGTAGCTCTCGAGTCGTTGGGACTATTTATTGGTGAAGTTCAGCGATAAATCGGCGCGCAATGTGACAACCTCCCGCCATAGTTTTGACGGTTTTTTTCTTAATTTTTCGACTTAAATAGCTTTAGGACTTTGTCTTTGGTTATTGGAGATTGAGAATATTGTTGTGAGAATATTTAATCGATTCCAAAATAAGTGTTTTTGATTGTTTCTTTAGTTCTTTCTAGTGAGAAGATTGAACTGATTGTACAAACCAGAGTTTTATACTTAAAAGGGTTTCCAAGCAATACATAAAAACCAATATTAGTAAGAACAAGCTTAAAGAACCAACAATACAAAGCCTTACACAAAACCATAACGAAGTTTAAAACCAATAACACGGATTTCAATAAAAAGACACAATGGGAGCGGCGATTGTTGTTTAAAAGCGATTCAGCATTGACAAAAATAATAAAGTGCTGAAACAGCGCTTCTCAGAGATTCGGTCCGTGCTCGGGGAAACATACGGGCGATAGTTGTATAGACTGACTATAGTTTTCAAAGTCAAAGACATATATTTTGGGACCCGCGTCGTCTTCTCTCACATATATTATGCATGCATTATACATAATATATAGACACCTTCTTGAATCACTCTATCTATTAAAAACTGTCGTATTAAGAATCTTAACCAGTGGTAAATGATTGTTAAAACCTGACAATTTAACATTTACTTTATTATGTAGCTCACTATATAGTATAAAGTCGCTTTGTCTGTTCCTATATAGAGATATACATAAACTATATAGAGATAATACATAGTTGTATGATTAAATTTTTAAAAATACGCAACCGATTCTCATGCATTTATAATAAATAGACTGATTCAAGAGGAGCGCGAAAAATCGCGGGATGCGGCTAGTTGTTTTACGATAAGTGCATTGACCCTGTTCTCAACAAAATATACGCCCGTGTACTTCGCCCTCTGTTCGCGACATTTCGATGATATTTCGATCGGCCGATATGAAAACAGGGCTGATTGAATCGTGATTGAGCTCCAACAATCGCTCCTGACAATAAATCTGCAGCCGTTTCAGTGCTTCGCGAAATCACCGCGATTGTGGGTTAATGACCATTGACTTTATTTACTTGGATAATTACACGTGTATGCCTTTTAATGTTATTCTGTTACTGGACTGAATTTAAAGCTCTTTCGTGTTGAATGTTTCGTTGGAGCGTAATTTGATCAATGATTATGTAAATTTCACTGATCGTATTATCTATACTAATAGTTTGAGCGGTAAAGTTTCCGAGTTTGAGGGTGAGGGGATAGTTCTTGATTTATTGTCTGATAATATATACACTTTAAATTTTAGGACAATATAAAAGAACAGGTCAATGACACATAATAATTTAAAAAAAAATTGTTCTAATAACAACGTAATATACATATCAGCAATGGTCTATAAATTTATTTGTGCCAAAGTGTAGCAAAGCTGTATCAAACATATCTCTGAAAAATTACTCATTTCATAATTATTGTGGTTGTCAATAATTCCAATAAGGGTTCAGAAATTATTTATTTCGTAAACTAAAAAAATATTGGTATAAAACGAAAATGTTATTACTGTTATGAACTTAACAGATAATGAATTGATCATTATTATAGACAGTTAAGATTATAAACGATTATAGTTATTGTCACAGCCAGACTTTGCCCGTGAAAATTGGATAGATATGGTCCTTCGAGCCGGATCGTAGACGTTTTCTAGTTCCATATTTATTTACCGACCATTTAAACGTATTGCATAAAAACTCAAGATTTGGCCCGCAATAAAACTTTATGCGCCGTATGCCGTGAACATAAAACGGTTTAGGGCGGACCCTTCGGGAGAGAACATTTGTAATTTGTTCTTGTTAAAACGTGTTTTATTGAACGACTGTTATTGATAACGGGAGGGTTTATTGTTTCAAGTTTTTAATCAACGTTTTTATTTTATACTAGATGTTTCAGAGTCCATTAAGTCCATCGTCATGTCTGTTTTTAAAGGAAGAAAAATATAATTTGATTATTTATACCGGATTACGTGAGGGTTGTGAAGACCCATCAATCCATGAACCTAGGATCATTACAAAATAAATTTTGGAATATTATATTTAATATATTTTCTCCACAAAAAATCCCCTTTTTTACACTGCTTTTAATTTTTTAAATGTTTTTTTTAATTTAATAACAGCCGGTCACGTGTTGCCGGTTACGTAAAACTTGAAAATTCCCTTGTAGACTTAGTACATTAAATAGTTGAATAATTGATTATATAATATTTTACGTTGTATACGGATTATAACTTCAAGCGTGTTTAGCAAATGTTTATCAAGTGTTTGTGTGTGTGTACTGTACGCCGGACACGAGACGGTTAGCAAAGTTATCGTCACCTGAACTTTGCAACAGCTGACGATTTCATTAGAAACTTGGAATCGGTGCTATTTTGTACGCAGTTGTTTAGACTGTCCTATATTTTATGGTAAGCAGCTTAGCTGATGAAAATTATAGCTGAATATTATGAAACCTCCTTTGGACCCTAGCCTTGCGTGGTGAGTATAAAAATAAAGAATTATACAGGCACTTCTTAAAGGATATTACCATGTGGTCGTAATAAAATCACAATTACAGTCTGATGATTGATTCTACCATTCACATTTAATAATGACTTTAATTCCCATAGTTAGTATAATAATTACACTTATGCTTTAGCAATTTTTTTTCACATTTTGAATTCAACATCAAGACACGTCTAACGAATATAAATTTTATTTTTATATCAATTTTGTCTAAAATAATATAAACTGTATAAGAATTTATGCTGGGTTTTGAAAACCAGGTTCCGTTCCATTTCTTTCCAAACATACAAACTATATACAGATGCAAGCACTTATTACCAATCGTCTCTCTCGATTGCAGCATTGCGATCAATATAATAAGTCTTGCATAACCACAGGGCAAGGCTGTAGGTAAGAAATAGTATATATCTAGAATTGGTTTTTACCTCAAAGAGACAATAAGAAAGGCAATAGACGAAATCAGACTTCTGATGCGTCAACAAATTTCGTCCACAATAAAAATATTTAATACAATATTTAATCCAAAGCTTTTACAAAGTTTCGGATCTAATTTTCTTTTTGGGAAATAAAAGCGTTTGTGGAAAGAAAATTTACGATATCACTTGTTCAAAGGTAAACAGTTTCAATGAATAACTCCTGAAGAGTGAGCTACGCTTTGTGAGGGGTGAGGGTTCCGTAGGATTTCTATATTTGTTAAATATTAGGAGTGGTAAATAATTGTTTCATGATACTGTAGCGATTCAAAAGTGTTATTATATGTTGCCTAGTTGAATAACGATATGTTTAATTTGACTTTCAGTGCTATTAGTTGTTGCAGTTTATTGAGACAAAATAAAGTCAAAGTCAAAGTTGGTTTATTTTCCTATTTCTTAAAAGAGACAAACATCAATTGGAAGAAGCAAAAAAGTCAAAACAGTTGAAAACAAAAAAATATATATAATCTGGGAAATCAGACGGTCCATCTCTAAAGAGATTTCATTATGTCATGCCCGTTCTGATCATAACAACTCCTGTTCAATTAGTTATCATTCAACATACAAATCTTCTATAATTAATTGATCAGAACTACAATCGAATTTACAACATTAAAAATTAAACAATAAAATAACAATCCATGCTAATCTCTAAACACAATATACCTACTACAACTTTCAACCATCAAAAATACTTTCTACCAACACAAGACATACGGAACCCTGAAAATAAAGGTCCTATTGATCCCTTATCAAGAAATGGGAGTCGTACGCCATTAATCTCTCGTATAAAGCAGGCGATCTCTGGGAAATAAATATTATGAGTGTAATGAGGCGAGGTCCTTTGTTAGCCGTAATAAATTAACTCCGGAGTGAGTATTGTGCGGAGGAAGTGATGGGTTATGGCTTATGACTTATGAATAACTGCGGATTCAGTTTGTATGAGCTTCGATTGTCGTTGGGAATCGAATTTGGTGCTTTGGGATTAGACGGCTATAAGTATGACGTGTGTGTGTGTGTTTATGTCTGTGGCAAACGTAGTATCGGTTTTTTATTAAGTCCGAAGTTTAGTCGGAGCCATATTTGGTTTAACGCGGTCCAAGATGGCCGCTGCCACAAAATGGCGGATAGCTATATAAAGAGCAATAAATTGAATATTAATACGTAATACTAAAAATATAAATATTACGGGATCTGCAGCTGAATTATAAGTAGGTATAAAACATTACATTAGTTGTTATACGTTAAAGCTGGTAAAATAATGTCATTAGGTACACAGTATAACAACTCATAATAATATCATAATAAGTCAACAAAGTTATTTTCTTTCAGTTATTACTACAACAAATTTGCTTTAAAACACTATTATTTATAAGAAAGACACATTTAAAACAAACGTAATTTTGTATAGCCATGAAACTACACAAAACAAACCCCAAAACCTTAATTTTCCAACCTTCTTATATAACGCAACCCTATACATTTATATACCTTAATAAAAAACGCCAGCTTATATAGCTCAATCGTATTAAAATTCATTTCTAATACTACATTTAAATAAACTGGCGGTTACGAAACGGCGACCGGAGTCCACCCTAAATAAGGCTCTGAATTCATAAGGTTAATATCGAGAAGCGGTCATCTTTATTCGCTTTAAAATTTCTTACATTATCGCTTTTGGCGGAGCGCCAGGGTCGGCGATGTAAGGTTGGGCCACATAGATTTGTATGGGCGTTTTATTTGTAACACTAGTCGTTATTCCGGTATTTTTCAGCTTGACATAACCCTGCCCATTTCGGGATAGATTAGCTATAAAGCAATTTTTACAGAGAAGAAGCAACAAGCTGTTAGTTGCTATTTTAAAATAACATGCTAAAAAATATATTGCTTTTAACACTTACCGAACGAAACGAAATGATATCTCATCAGAGATGGGCTGCATGTTTTGTATATTAATCGGAGTATGACACAGCAAGTGTAATCTCGTCCTTATAGCTAGTAACTGATAGCCACAAAAGCACTTAGCTTTAAGCAATCATCGTGTGAAATTTATTCTACACTAGCTGTTGCTCGCGACTTCGTCCGCGTCGATTACTTTTTCCATTATTTCTTCGCTCCTATTAGTCGCAGCATGATGTTATGTAGCCTAAAGCCTTACTCGATAAATTGTCTATTCAATAAAGAATTTTTCAATTCGCACCATTAGTTCCTGAGATTAGAGCGTTCAAACAAACAAACAAACAAACTCTTCAGCATTATATATTAGTATAGATGTTATACAGGGTATGTCAGGAGGGTGAACTGATGGTAAGTGAACACAGTTTCTAAATTGTATAGCTGTCAAAGTCAAAACGTCACCAACTGACAGTTACTGAAGCACAAAAGCGCATTATGCGGCATAATGCTTGACGTTGAATGTTTCAAATATAATTTTCTTTATTCATATATCGAGTCTCAAAAGTACTAAGTAGTGCTTTCGCTTAATGCGTGCAATTATATGCGCAGAGATAGAAAATTAAAAAAAAAAAAAATTTCCTTAATTTGATTTTGATTGAAATGTCTGACTGTCGCCTAACGGTAAGTACCCACGAAATAAAATTTTAGATTAAAGAGAACGGGAAAGTAAGATATTTTGCTTGCTTAGATTCTCCAGAAGAGAAGTTACTACTTGACGCTGGTTTTCTATTCCTTTAGCCTACATGAATGTATGCATATATGTAGATTTATTATGTGCTATCAAGTATTTTATATAATAAGTTATTAAGATACAACTTACTAAACATGCCTTCAATTCTGTATAAAAGATAAGCTATTTTATAGGTATTTTTCACATAGAAACGAAGGGGCCGCCCCGCCGTATATTGTATGAGACGATCGATCATTATGAATCACTGCCGGTCAGATATATGAGGTACAACAATGCTTAGTCATTTCTGAGATATTAGAGTACAGTTTAAAAACTTATGTGTAAATATTATGTGTTTTTTTTAATGCAAATCGGTTAAGTAATTAAGTAAGTAAAAACCTAAGTATAATACATAAATACAACAATAGTTTTTTAGTTAAGAAACCAGCTGTTCCAAAGCAACTTCGTTCACCTATATTGGCCGAAACCTTACAACCTACAACGACCTACCACTTTCTGCTTAAAAACCGGTATAGTAACCATTGTTTTAGTTTTACATTGGTTTGGTTTACATTGGTTTAGCTGATATAGACTTACAACGCACTTACGTTTTGGGATTCATTTTTATCTAATAGATAAATAATAATAGGGAAATGGATTTTTTTATTTAAATTTTAAGGAATAAATTTCGACATTCTCATACAAAAAGCGAGATATGCGATGTATTTATGAAAATTGAATTTTTTAATCGAAAGTTTCGAATTTTTCAGTCACATAACGACAAAAATGTTACCAAGTGTGCATTGGTTTATATCACCGATGGTTCCGTTTACGTTTAGATGGTAGATGGTAGATGGTAATTAAATATTGAGGAATACACACATAAAGAATAGTTCTATCGAGAAGTATTAATGCTCAATAATTATATATCAATATTTTGTTAAGTTATATTAATAGGTTTTTATATATTGTGTGTTACCTAAAGTGCTACTACTTACTTAAGCCCAATTGAACTTAAACTTATTAAAATTTAATTTTACAGAGGTTATTTGAACATTATTTAGCAGTATATTGTGATATTCTTCGGTCACTTGGTTGAACTCACGGAATGATTGGTTGTGCAGGATAGGATTGAAAGAGTCTTACCACGGGGAAGGTGTCAGGATGACCACGCCGCAGAGTGACACGCCGAAAAAAAAATTGTTATCAACGTAAAAACGATAAAAACAATAGTGATTAAAATGCAGTACAACAAAAACATTGTTTTATTTTTCTTTCGAAAGTGAGGAACCCTAAAAATGTAATCTATTTCATTCTGGCACGTTTCACGATGATTCGACATTCCACGAATGGTTGTCTCAATCCGAATTTCAAAATTACTTCATGAAAAATTGCGCTTAGGCTCTTAGAGAAAATCGTAGCGAGTGAGGGAAAATTAATAATTCCGCCCTCGTTCGGGGGACTTTGTACATCCTACCGCACTTGGTGAACTAATGTTAGCGAGACGTCTAGTGTTATGGGTAGTACCCGATTTGAGATAGCTTTCAAAGAATATTTTTATTAAAGTCTACGAAGAATTATTAGCAATTTTTGTATTTATAAATCAAATAGCACCTTGATATTAAAGTTTTGCATTTTAATGTTGTGTTCTAAGTTTTCAAAAAAGCTTATATTTGCCACTTACAAGTCTAGCAATATAGTTTTGTATTCGTGTAAACTTCAGTAAATTAAAATATATAGAGTGTTAAATTCACTTACTTACTAACCACGAAATACAATATCGACATTTCGCTTTCCAACCAACTAAGATGCCTACTTAAATATCTATCTTAATAAATCTATTACTTAAATCATATTACGGTACAACACTGCAGTACTAAAAGCTTCATACACTAACACTAGACTTCGTTACTGCATATTAATGTGATAAAACGATAAGCCGGCAACACATCCCCGCGCGGAGACGTCTCTCTCGTCCCTTAGGATCAGTCGTCCATTATGCGCCCTTTATAAATTCCGACCTAAAGCATCGACAATTATTTCGCTCGGAGGCCCTAACTTAAGTTTATTGTAGGCTTTCCTTTGCGAAGTGCTTGGAATAATTTCGGATGTAGCGCAATTTATATTTCGTAGCAACACGCTTGGCGATATAAATTCTTTCTGATATTCAGAGTTAGTTGTGAGCTGTTTTAGTTTGAATTTCTGAATAGTTGCGTAATTGTTGTTTTGATTACACTTTCGTTGAGTTCCGAAAGTATTTTAATAACGTGAATCCTAACATTTAATAAATTTGTTAGTTAATCTTTAATGGAATAAGAAAAGCGATTATATTGTTTGGTTTAGAAATACGATAGAGTTGAAAAACATTTGAAGTGTAATTAAACGTTTCAAAAGCAATTATGTTAGTTATGTCATGATTGATTATATTTGACTGGTTTCATATTAAAAAAAAATGATACACGCAGTATTTATTTTATTAAATATGGCGGCATTCATTTTTTCACGTTCCGCTTATTTCAATTGTAACTCGAACCCTTGTTCACTTTAAATTATTTTCAACACGACCGGGATGACAAAAAATATACAAGAACACGGTAACATTTCGCAAAATTATGTGGCGAGCTCAAAAAAGGCATCGCATTTAGCGAAACACGCGGCATTAATGGACAAAAAGGTGACCCTGAGGCATTAAAAGATTTGAGCGATTGGGGTAAAAACGTTTGCTATCTGTCATCGAGGGCAGGTAAGAAAGAGAGCAAGGTAAGCACAAAGTTCTTCTTTATTTTTGTACATACTTCTGATGTACTGAGGCTTTGTCTGCGTGACACTTCTTTTTTAACAGTTAGTACCTATTAAACTAAAGTATGTAGCACTTGTTTGGCGAGGTTCATAATATGTAACTTTATAATAACTGTGTCTTTTTTGATTAATAATAAAAAAAACTACTGTTTGTGTAACACTATTGTTCGATGAATTGAAGGTGATGATTTAAAACATTCAAATTTCAGCAGCTATATAATATACTAGTAGAGATAATATCGGAAATGTTTCCAGACTCCATTCATGTATTAATTATTCTGATAAAGATTATTATTCAATATCCGCTATTCCACAGAAACGATAATTATTTAACATAAATAAATCCACTTTCATTGTTTATTTATAAAATGTTTAAAACGGAACTCACTTTTATTGACATAATAAATAATATTGCCAGTTACAAATAAGTGTATTTATTGTTTCTTAAGTCAATAGTTGTTCGGAAAGTAATATTGACAGCAGGGGTTCTCAAGTTTAGGAGAAGTGTCCGTGACTTCTTTTTGATGAGGTAAGACGGAACACAGTGTGGTTTTAGACCATACAAGAATGACATAGCCTAGTGTTATCCACTATATGGACTAATGAGGATTCCTCCACTACGAAAAACAGTCTCTAAATCGAGGTCATGACGTACACCGTTAGTAGTAGAATTTCTATAAGTATTATTCAGCCATTTTTCTATGTATATATTTAGTAAAAAACTAAAAAAATAATAACAGCGCCATCTAGTCCCACGCTCAACAGAGCTTGTGTTATTGCACTTACATAATAGATGAATTATTAAAAAACTTTTATGTTGTAAATACGTACATATAAAACATAGCGACACCAGACCCCAGAAAGATACAAATGCAAATTTCAAATGTATATCTATTTCTAGTGCGGAGATCGAACCCACAACCCAGAGCTTTTTAATTATAAACTTTTAAAATTATTCCTCTGTAAAAAATGGCATTTGTTTAATACTTAAAGTATTTCTCGCCTATCAAGTGTAAGAACCCCTGTGCCATAGATATTGGAATAATGGAACAATATTAAAAATACCATTTGAATTGGTTTGTATTGAAGAGTGGAATGGAACAAATATATTGCGAATACCTGAGTTATTCCCGTGTTCCTTCAAAGGTCAAATGTCACTGTTTTAGTTTGAAGCGTGATATATGTATGAAGTGAATGTGTTTCTATAGTTTTGTCATTCAAGTAATTTGAACCTGTTTTATAACAACGGGAGTGGCGTGGAAAAGGTGTGATATCGAATGTTTTGTCTCGAATAAGTATTATAAGCGCGATTGACTTGGTGCTTAGTAGTGATCCCGGTTACTGCATGAATACTACTACTACTATTTACTACATATGAGTTACATATATATATCAATTTTTTTTATTGAAAAGACCATTTATTGAGGAAGGCTTTAGGCTACATTACTTCACGCTGCGACTAATAGGAGCGAAGAAATAATTGAAAAAGTAATCGACGGGGACGAAGTTGCGAGCAACAGCTAGTGTTATAATACACATTATCGTCACATTAAAAAGTTAATTACTTTTAGCGGATTTTAGATTGACGTTACTCTTATAATTTATGACTTCAGACTTGCACTAATCAAAACGCTATTTCCATCTTACCAGTTAGGGGTTACGAGCTCTTTTAAAAATGCGTTTCATTGCCTACCGAAATTCTGCCATGATTCCATAATGTAACTAAGCGAACAGACCGCGGTACAAACATAAACAATACGACTGACATAATGTAATTTATCATTCCAGCCATAAATAATTTATAACGAAGCAATCGTAAAATGAAATTGAAACATATTGTACTTAAAGCGGGTCGAATAAAAATCATTAACTGAGAGAAGCGGAGCATAAATCATTATATATTATCATAAATAAATATTCAATGGCGGCGGTATTAAATTTTATCCTAACAGCAGATACTTGGCTGGCCTCCAAAGGCCACGATTGCCTACGACGTGGATGCTTTGCTCCTAGATCTCCTCCGAAGTAATCCTACTTCAAATTGTTTACCAAGGGTAGGTCTCTTTCGGTGGGTACCCCTACAGTGCCAGACATTCTACCACCTGAACAGTGATGTGCAAATGTCACTGTGCTGCAGTCTGAAGGGCACTGAGCAAGCGAGATTATTAAGCTAATGAGTCTTAAAATCTTATGACTCAAAGTGGGGCGCGTCGGTGTAGTGCACCCATATCCGGAGTTTGGCTTTAGAGCAGTTCCGGGTAGCACTGGTTTCTTTTATCATCAGGAGTGTGTCCTGCTTGTGTCACCACTTTGTAGTATAAAAAAGGTAAGAATAGTGCACTAATGCACCAAGTTCTGCGTCGCGCTTATGATATTTGTTCGAGACTTTGCATATACTACTTATGTATGACTGTATTATAATTTATAACTTTATAAATAAAAAAAAAATAAAACTACTATTAAGATTAACATAATTTTTTTTTTATATAATAGGGGTCAAACGAACTGGCGCGTCACCTGATGGAAAGTGATCAGCGCCGCCCATGAGCACTCGTGATGTCACGAGTGTGTTGCCGGCCTTTATCAAAAGTCAGTTTTTTAGGTATTAAGAACGGGTCAGAGGAAAGTTGGTCCTCTCAAGTCTATAATAATTATAACAATACTATGCTTTTACATTTGTATTGTAGAAGACTCTTGCCTAAACTAGGTTCACAAGTTTATGGATGGAAGAATGTTGGACCCAAAAACTCACAATCCTTAAGTCAATTTGGATAATTTTGACAGTAGAACCATTATTGCCAGCCAAGGTATGGCATTGGTATAAACGAAATAACGTACCATGAACTTTATGTATTTATACAAAGAATATAGACCACATATACGAGTATTATGAAAATATACAAAATTGAATTTCCATGTCTCTTCCAGGTTTCAATATCAATGGGCTGACGATGCAAAATTTGCCTCAATGTTTTCCAACGAACCTTACACTACCCATTTTCTATCCATTAAGAATCCTTGATTCCATCTTTGATTGTTTATCGCTTTGGCTTTAGTTTTTAAAGTTTATTTTTTCCTTTAGATTCGTTGTGAAAGAGAATAAATTGTAATGATTGATTTTCTTAAGTATAAATATTTTATGTAGTCATGGGCACTATCAGTGTCTTATATGTGTTATTTCTTGAAAAATGCTCTAGCAAATACACACACACATAAACATATGGAAATTGCCTTAACTCTCACCGTACATTATTCTTTATAGGACCATGTCGATTTAATAGTTTATAACGATATGTTATTATTTATATTCTATCCTAAGTGTAAGTAAGTAGAAGTGGAAGCATCGCATATTAATTTTCCCTTCTCTCCTTTAACCCTCCTTATTTCTTAGAAACAAATCCTTTTCTTATTCCATATTTAACTGTGTATGAGCGTAGATGGTCACTACCATCAGACTTAATTCATACTTCCTTCATATACAAACGAAGACAATCGATATAAAGTTGTTATTATCATATATACTGAGCTGAAAGACAAGACCATACAAAGAATTGTATATCTGTAACAAATCGATTCAATAATTCCTGTAATAAGTCCGGGATATAAGCAATTATAAGAGTAATCCTGTCGCAACGCTCCGTAAATACGGAGATACGATAAGGGCCGCGCCAGCTGGGCGATTTTTAACTAAGGGCGTATCCACAATGTGTTATTTTTAGACGTGTTTTTGTTTAGTACAAGTTTTGTTGCGTGTAATGATTAAAAATTCTTAATCTATTCCCAAAAGGTAACATATTCACTATATGTAAGGCTCATTAAGCCTCACATAAATAGTGTGTCTATAATATTATGTAGCTAATTTCCTTTCCATGATTGTATTTAATCTGTTAACTTAAACTGGTATGCATGTCAGACAGATTGACAACAGTAACCAGTAAATATTAATTAGGAAAGTAGTTTATTAAATTGAAATTCACTTGCGACAATTTTCTAACGCAATAATAGAGTTATGGGATTTTAAGTCACCTGTTTATTAAAATTTAATGAAATTATTTAAATCATTAAAATAATTATTATTTGCTTTCACTACAACATGTCATAAATGTAGTGTTTCAAAAATCATTTTTAGTGTTTTAATACTTTATATTAAATGAAAAATTGTATTGTGACTGATTTTGTAAGTAAAGTTTTGGGTTATAATTTTAATTAAAAATAAAGAAATAATTTACGAATTTTCTTAAGTAATACGAATTTTCCTAACTAAAAATCCGAACAGCTTCTTAAACATTAGACAATAAATCGCGCCGTGAATGTCCCGTGAATGGCCCGACGTCTAGCGACTAAATTATAATGAGTCGTGCACCGTGCTGGTTAATCGCAGCCGTGACGCTTTGTCTGAACTGACAGAACAATGTGGGACCATTCACGGCCCGTCTTTTGTAGACGTCGGTTAATTTATGGCACTTTCTTACTCGACTTTGGTCCTTAAGTTCAAAGTTAGTAGAATACTTGAATACCTATTCAAACATCCAAGGAAGGGTATATTAGGCGACCTGGATTTTATAGTTTCTTAAAAATTGCTTTATTTTAAATAAATAATTTTAAAGAACAGTTTGGATATGTTTTTTTAGATTCATTTTAGGATAAATCTGAAAGTGATTCAAGGAAAAAGGGGTCATTGTCCAGTCTTTGTTTTTAATTAATTTGTTTTGACTATAAATATCTGAAAATATAACAAAATTGTTTTGATGTTTAGCCTTAAAAGAAAATATTTATAGAGTTGAGAGCTTTAAAAGCAAATGAAAGCCTTAAAATATTATTCCTTATTTTATTATAAAGATTGAATTTTTGTTTTGCTAAGTCAAACGTGGATTAAGACAAACAAAGTTTATATGAAAGTCCACGCGGACGGAGTCGCGGGCAACAGCTAGTAACTAATAAATGAAAAAGTTCATATCACATATCTAAAGTTTTTTTGAGTAATGTGATCGCCTGTCTTTAAAAGAAGTCTTGCTTATTAATAACATTTTTATAACCATTTAGATGAAGGCTTTTATTTAAGCATTTAACTAAGGCACGGAGCAACTAGGTGTCAGGCTAATAGACTTTAAGCCCTACTTAGACTTAAACCCTAACTAAAAAATAAGGCTCTCTAACTCGCTGTCTCGTGGTAACTTGTATAGAAATCTTCGTTGATAAATTGAGTGATTTTATTAAACTCTGTTCAGCCTCTCTTAGCTATTTATTAGCAGTGATATTTTTTACCTGATGTTTGTTTGATATATATATAACATATTTTATTCCTCATCAATTGCCTGAATGCGTTCCTTCAGTTTTTTTTAAGAAAACATTTCAAACTGACATAATATTAATTAATTACTAAATTATCCATATAAAAAAGATTTAAAATATGTTCTTTCATAATTAATTTTGTGTGTAGTCCTTATCATTAGAAGCAAAAATAAATTAGATCTATTGAATCGTGTGTGTGTGTCTATATTTTTTGTGTATTTAATAAATTTCAATCAGCTTTAAAAACCTCGTGACTAGGTAACAAAGTACCAGGGCGTTATGCATTGTAAGGAGGTCGACTGACAGGCGCGAGGCAGACAGCTGAAGCGACCACTAATGAGCCGGCTAACACCTTCTGGTAATTGAATTGTAGAGTAACCAGATTTCAATATATTGTTTTATAGTCTTTGGTTTTTAAAATGCTATGTTCACTTGACATTTCGTTAATCATATATTTTAGAAAGTCAAACAATATTACTAAATAAGTAAATAATGATTAAGATACGGTAAATGAGAGTAAATAAATAAATTCGATGAGCTTATTTAAATAAATAAGTTTTTATTATAAACTAGCTGACCCGTGCCCACTTCGTTGGACATAATGTAATAATTATCCTTTTCGGCTTTTCATATAACCTATGACACTCAGCAACAATGTGGCTTTCTATTGGTAAAAATTTTTTAAATCGGTTCAGTAGATCCCCTCACAATTTTACAAACACACAAACTTTACTTCTTTATAATATAAGTATAGATAAATGAAACAAAGATACATACATACAGCAGCAATGTTGCGATAAAACTAAAATCTATGTAAAACGAATAACAAAGTACCAGGGCGACACGAGTGGATAGGAGACCAACAATCACACCTCAAAAAATTCATTTCTATTTTCAGTCAGTATTAGTTTTATATCTATACTAATATATAAAGCTGAAGAGTTTGTTTGTTTGAACGCGCTTATCTCAGGAACTACTGGTTCGAATTGAAAAATTCTTTTTTTATTAAATTGACAATTTATTGAGGAAGGCTACATAATATCACGCTGCGATTAATAGGAGCGAAGAAATAATGGAAAAGGAAATCGACGGGGACGAAGTCGCGGGCAACGGCTAGTTTAAAATAATGTGTACCATATTGTTATTAAAAAAAAATAAAACCTACAAGTTATTTATAATATTATCTGAAATTTGAACAACTGATACATTTTTTTCAATAGACAATTTATTGAGGAAGGCTTTAGGCTACATAACATCACGCTGCGATTAACAGGAGCGAAGAAATAATGGAAAAAGAAATCGACGGGGACGAAGTCGCGGGCAACGGCTAGTTTAAAATAATGTGTAACATATTGTTATTAAAAAAACATAAAACCTACAAGTTATTTATAATATTATCTGAAATTTGAACAACTGATACAATTTTTTCAATGGAACGTGACGTCGCTCGCACTACCGAGATTATTGAGTGTCGAATTATACGAAAATCTCATTAAAAAACCCTCAAAGATTTGCCCGCGTCAGAATTGGACACTTGAATTATTCCGAAAATAAGTGAGCGTTGTTTTATTCAGACATTTTGTCACATTTACGCGATAAAGGAGTCTTAGCGTCGCGTAGTTTCTAGAAATTTCGGTCCATTTTTTTTTTGACGTATGTTTTTTATTCGCTTGAGAGGTTATATTTATATATTATTACTTACCTAAATAATCTCTTTTATTCTTCTTTTCCTTCCTTTCACTGTTTTTACTTCTAACCTTCCTCACTGAAAATACACATTGCTATTTTTATTGTTCACACTTCACTTAACAAAAAAAAAAATTACAAACTGCTTCTATCAGTTTTTATAAACGAATTGTCAGTTTCTAAATTCAAATTATAATACGAAATTTGAATCGTTCCAATTTGAAACGATAATCCAATAGCTAGTATCGAGCAGGGGCCAGGGTCTCGCGACGCACTGTTCTAAATTCAAATCGCGTTTCAAATGTTCAGTATGTCCTAGAACGGAACGTGAAAAACGTTCTTTTTTTAAATAAAAAGTTTGCGATTGCCAGAATGGAATAGAGTTTACGAGTTGGTATTTTGTAATGGTATAAATTCGTTCGGAATTTATTTGTATGGGGATATTTTAAAAATAAATGGAATGTTTTGTTGCTCAATTGAATAATACCATGTGCAAGAATTATTATTCATACATTTCTATTAAGTAATTTTTAGAATTTCTGTATCGTTTCATTTCTGTTTTTAATTCAATAAACGTATTTTGAAATGTTAAGAGAGTATCGAGATATCTATTTATAGATAGATATACAGAAATACATTTTTTTTAATAATAAATCATTCCACAACCACAATATCTATACAATATTGCTCTAAGTATTCATTACAATTAACGCGTAATAAACGTTTTATATATTAAGGGCGGGAACAAACCACTTAAATTCGATTTTTAAACAGGTAAGTATGAAAACTAAGAAAATATTTTAAATAAGGAACACATTCTGCCTTATTTCGAACTATTGCGAATTACGAGAAACGCTACGTACCTACAGGAGTTCTGGTGGAACAGACATACAGTCTCGCGGGACCGACGAACTTGCACGATCAAATAAAAGCTATGTTGAATTTCTATTGTCTATGCATTTTCGTTTTTACAAACTAGAGACACGGTTTTGATATCTTGTACGAGATTTAGACGAAAGAGGTTAAAGTTTTGTTATTTTTTAAGTTTTATATATGTGTATGTCCGTGGCATTGTACCTTATCTGTGTAAACGAATGATCTAACTTAGATAAAACTTTAATAAATGTTAATTTTTGAAACATTGGAAAGGTATGTCGATTTAAAATTCTTCAAAGAAATGTTTTATAAGAATGCTACTTGTTATGATAACTATTATTCCTAGTTATTAAATATGAATCTTGGGTTTTGGGCGGGAATCTTACGGCGTCTAGTTGTAATCTCGATTGAATATTCCTGATATTCAATCGATTGTGATAGTGAATCATGCAGTAAACTAGCTAATAAGTGTCCAAGAAATGAAGAATTCATTTGAGACCTCTTAGTAGCGCCGTTCCGATTGCTCCAAGATTCGTCGAGGTTCTTCGTAAAGTTCACTATCACTTTACGAAGGGCAGAACGAAACGACTGACTGACTCGACTAAAGACGACTTGATGACGATTTTAC